>JASPKZ010002086.1:0-45910 GCA_030220185.1 Diploptera punctata
TTAGGTTACATTAAAGTTGACAAGTAGTTATTGACAAGTCTGTTTTCTGTTGATTGTAGGCTGCTGTCAGGAATGAGTTCCTCATATGGAGAGAATAAAAAAAGTGTATTACCAACATGGGTCCAGATATTGATAATTATAGAGTTATTCAAACTTTTATGAATGTTAGGTTATTAAAGTTTACAGTAGTTTATTGGCAGTCGTTTTCTGTAGATTGTAGGCTGCTATCATGGAATTGAGTTTTACTCATATTGGAGAGAATAAAAAAAGTGTATTACAACCATGGGTCCAGATATTGATAATTATAAGAGTTAATATCAAACTTTTATAGAATGTTAGGTTATTAAAGTTTCACAGTAGTTATTGGCAGTCATAGTTTTCTGTAGATTGTAGGCTGCCTATCCAGGAATGAGTTACACTCATATCGAGAGAATACAAAAACAGTGTATTACAACATGGGTCCAGCAACCATTGATAATTATAGAATTTATTCAAACTTTATGTATGAATGTTAGGTTATTAAAGTTTGTACAGTAGTTATTGACAGTCTGTTTTCTGGCTTAAAGATATGTACGGCCTGCTATCAGGAATGAGTTCCTCATATGGAGAGAATAAAAAAGTGTATTACAACATGGGTCCAGATATTGATCATTATAGAGTTTATTCAAACTTTTTATGAAATGTTAAGGTTATTAGGAGTTTACAGTAAGTTATTGGCAGTCTGTTTTCTGTAGATTGTAGGCTGCTATCCAGGAATGAGTTCCTCGTATGGAGAGAATAAGAAAAGTGTATTACACAACATGGGTCCCAGAAATTGATAATTAATAGAGTTATTCAAACTTTTATGAATGTTAGGTCATTAAAGTTTACAATAGTTATTGACAGTCTGCGTTTTCTGTTGATTGTAGGAGGAGGCCTGCTGTCAGGAATGAGTTGTTCCTCATATGGAGAGAATAAAAAAAGTGTATTAACAACATGGGTCCAGATATTGATACACATTATAGAGTTATTCAAACACCATGAGCAGTTGAATTGATATCATGTTTAACTAATGAACGCGATACACCGGGAGTAAGTACAACTAGAGATGTTGGTGCGTAATGGATAAGGCTGCACAGCGGGTTTAGCAACAACAATATCACTAGTCGCCGTATCCCGCATCATACGTTTACTTGTGTGTATCAACGTCTGCGCGAGACCCGGTCATTTAGCAGCTTACCATGGCACGGGTCTGTCTTACAAGTAAGAACGCTGCAATTTGAGGAAGCTGTCCTGCAGCAGATGGAGCGAGATCCTTAATCAGGCACTTCGTTGCAATTGTGCGTAACGTTGTGAGACGGAATCAAAGATGTAAGAAATGTCCTCATGAGCAATTCTTACATCCATTTATTCGACTTACCAGCGTGCATCCACAAATTGGAAGCAGTTGATTATGCACTCCGAGCCAGTTTTCGACAATATGGTACCTTCAGAACAATGTCAATGCATTACCAAACAGTCCATCCTCTGTGTTTTTAGCAGATGAAGCGAACATTCGGGCTGATGGAGTCTTCAAACATGCACATGCGCATATTTTGGGTGAGGATAAAACCCACAGTAGCCACAATTACAAAACTCAGCACATCAATGCGTGCTTATACGAAATGTTTTTGGTGTCATTTTATTGGGGTCTGTTTAAACATTGGGCCATCAGACACTCTTCCTAACCTAGGCCATTTAAATGGGCAGGCCCTATTTACTTCACAATTTTTCTGTTCGCCAGGCATTGCCTAATTGCCTTGGAAGACTGTCCGCTCCCTACAAGTCAACGCAATATATGTGCCGAGCACATTTCAGTCGTCGTGTTCATCAATTCTTGAACACTTTTTTTCACACAAAATATTGGTTGGCAGAGGTAGGTCCTGTACCATGGCCTGCTCAAATCCCCAGATATGACTCACCCTCTGGTGTTTTGTTTGTGTGGAAGAAACCCTTGAGCAACCTTGATTCACGCACTCCTGTCGCACAGCAGGGGATCTGGTATTACCCGGATAGTAGAAAGCAGCAGCAGAGCAATTCACGATACTCCGGGTATTCGCCCGTTTTAGACAGAACATTATCCGCCGCCGGTATAACCAGTTGTTTACCATGTCAATGACTGCATTTTTGAACCTCTACTGTAATTTAGTAATTGCACTTTAGTGTTAATGTGTTGTCGCTTGATAATAAAAAATTCATGGCAAAAATTTTTGTTGGTATCAATTAATTTGCCCTCAGAGGGAAATCTTCCTCTACCTAAGTTTAAAAATAATCCTCATACAGGAAAAAATGACATAGGGGAAAAATTTTGCTTTGGTTGTCGACACCTACACTGGGGTTCTCGCACTAGCATTTCTATTTCCTGTGTCTGTAAATTATCCTCCTCATGTCCTGTTCCTGTGTTTACATTTAAATAGCGATTAAACACAGTTCTTATTTCCATCTATTTATATAACTCCTGGAATCTCTGCAATCATATTCACCCCATTTTCATTCCGATTATGTTTGTTTTAGCCTGAAAACCCTTTCTTCTCTACACTAATTACACCGAAAATAATTGACTAATTTTCCTATTTTTTGCGTTCATATTCAAGAATCATTATCTTCTCACACTCAACAATTTCCCTCTTTACTCTTTAGTAATAACTGTGTATCACACGTCTATCTACCACCAAGTTCTCATAATTTAACCTCATTTGGCCGCGTGTAGATCCCGTGCCCATGCCAGCGGTTAACGTTCGGAACCGTCACTTGGCGCAGGAGCTACGGGACTTGCACTGTTCGAGTCTCCATGGGGGAGAATTTTTCATCATGGTATTTCGGCCATTATGATGGGACCCTACTTGCCCACCCACATCGGTGATACAATTGGGTAGACATACAGTAAGTAGCGGCTCCGGGGGGGTAGGAACCAGCTAAAAACGACAGGGGACTTGACACTACTAACACACATGTCACCAACCCCTACAATTACACTAGGCTGTTTATCATCTACCTCTGTGATTGACACATGTGGAAGTGAAGGGCACAGCCAGGGCTGGTAAAAGGGCAACCGCTGGAAAAGTGGAATGACCCTCAATCGGTCGGTGGCTCGTGTCCACAGTTCCTTGCTAGCTTATCTTTCTTACAATGTTGGCCACATACCATCAAAAACCTTTCTGTTATTGGCCTCTTTTTTACAAACACCAATGCTTCTGATGCTGACAATTTAATAGTATCTCTTATAGCCTCCCATTCTTCAATTTTATATCAGTTTCTTCTTCTTCTTCGTTGGCACATGGGTCATGCATGAAGATTCCAGTACTTCATCATCTTATCAATTTTGATGTGGTGTATTCTTTTCTTGCGCGAATTTCATATTTTTTCAAATGTTTTTTTTAATTCAAATTTTAACAGAATCACCCTTTATGAGTTAGTTCTCTCATAAGCGATGCCAAGTCTGAATTTCCACTCTGACCAGATGATCCGAATTCCTCTTTCCCTCTAACTGATTTAACATCATGATGCTCTGTGCCAGCATTTTCCACTAATACATGATCTCATATTTCCGAGTTCTCCAGCTGGGGCTACAGACGTAATTATGAATATCCTTATGCGATATTTTTGCTCTCATAAAATGAGATTCTTCGATGTAGGCATAATGTGACTAATCTAACCCCGTTTGTTCATTACTATCTTACATCATGAAGACTGATTTGCCCTATTTTTGGGTTGAATATATCTTCCCCTCCCGCCCACTTTGCAATTATAAATCTCCTAAGACAATTTTCATCTAAATACTCGTATTGACACCTCTAGAACTCTAATAAAGACAATTGAATTCTTTTTAAACTTATTATTGATAACATTCACAGAAGTATTATTTCACAATGGAAATTAGAAACAAATACATAGTATACATATTCTTGATTTATCATAAAACAACTTGATAATAAGTTTGAGTTTTTTGGCATCTATCACAAACCATCTCATACTGATACCACTATCCATAGTTCCGTCTCTTCAAAAATCCATACCTAACTCATAAGATGGCAGCTTTAATAGTTTTTACATTCATAGACTTGTTATAAAAAATACCCTCTTTCACCCTTGGACACATATAGACAATGAATTGATATTATTAAACAATTAGCTATTAATTAATAACTACAACCCTAACATATAATAGAATTTAATTAAGAAAGTTCCTATAGCACAAAAAAAGCAGTAACAAAATTTTTTCACATTTACCCAAGAAAAACATAAAGAAATACCGGTCGTAATGTCATACATAGGCCACTTTCACAAATAAAATCTCTAAAAACACTTTAAAAGTTGAACACTAATTGATTTTAAAACTAATAAAACTTTACAAAATATATAAAAAAATAAAACCAACTAATACAGGAAAAAACTTATCATAGTGTATTAAATGAAGTTGTGGGCACATTGACACAATGTCTATATAGCTGAACCAACCCTGGTAGAAATCTTTTACTCTCTACACGATAAAGGAACACATGAGAGCACTTAGAAACAAAATTTAGTAGCACATCAAAATATGCTACACCACCCTATTCCAATTTATTCATTGTTTCAATTCCAAATTTTGAAATTTTACATGTTTTGATAAGGGTATAATTAATCTTGTCGGAGGGCTGTACAGAAATAAATAAATGAACCATAGTAACAACAAATGTGTTAATTGCTCAACTGATTTGAATTAATCCCCTTGATTAAATTAAAAAAAAAAATTAAATAAATCTTGTTGTATTGTTGCTAGATCTTGAAACACGCAATTCATAATTTGTTAACATGTCTCCAGAAGTACGTTGTAACCAAAACATCTGTCACTGAATTATATAATAATGAATGAAATCAAATAAAACTAAACGTTTTATTTTTTATTTAATTAGTAGATCATGGCTTTATTCATCAATTAAACACCGCAACCTCAACTTGTATTATTTTAATTCAAGGTTGAAAATTTTCTTCTCTCAACAATACGTAATAAATAAATAAACTCGTAATATAATGAAGCTATGATTATATTTTATTACATAAATTCATAGCATTATTATTAAACGTGTACTGCACTCACAATAAATTATACCGCGTAGCGTAATAGTGTTGACAGATTTATGAAGTGCAGGAATATGACTATTAAGATAGTGTAAGTGGACGATAAATTAATGTGGCTAAATGAAATATTAGAGGATGTATTTTGTGCACAAATATACAATGTCGAATAAAATATTGTCGGAGGATTCGAACCACTGGCTTTCACATACATTTCATAGTGTATCAGCAAGTTTAAATAAACGATCATGTACTCTAACATCTGATACTTAGTTGCCATGTTTCTAACTTTTAACTATGAAGAGATTTGAACTTTATTTAAAAATGTCGCAATTTGAGTATATTTGCATTTTGCCCAACACTCCTTAAATATCTAAGAAACATGGTCTCCTTCTCTCTTTTTTTACTATATTAAGAAGCAATTAAAAAAAACCAAAATACAGCCGTATTTAAAACATGTACAGTGCATTATTCTCGGAACCTCAATTATGGCTTTTCGAGTATGTGCAGTGGGCCAAACAGGAACTCTGCTTTTTAGAAGCGGCCTCCAATATATCTTTTTTTCTGCTAAGTGTACATAATTATAATATTCAATCTTCAATTCCAAGAGCTCGAATATTATCTAAATTTAGGGGCAACATATATAGTTAGACATTCCGCATAAATAAGTTTTAAGTTTTGTCATATGCACATGTTCACATATCTCTCAAATATTTTCTCTACACATATAATTATTCTTTAACTTACAATCATGTATTAATAATACAATAATTTAGTTGTGCGTGACACATAATTACACAAGCTCTACAAAAAAAGATTTCTTGTTGCTTCTGGAACCTCAGTAAATTTCTATGTTTTCAAGTGCACAACGTTTACAATATATTCAGGAAAGTGCTGAATGTGTTCTAGTTTTTATGAATTTTGCGTATCTTATAATGGTTAGAATGGTAACGACTTTACTAGCTAATAACTTGTCTTATGTTTTCCATCCAATTATTTGATTTCTGGCTCATTTTTTTCATCATACAAACGTCCACATGATCCTCAGCATCTTGCACCTACATCTTACTACAGCTAACATCAGACCGACTACAATCTCAATTATTTGACACAAATTAAAGTACTCACGACATACTCTGGATTTATCAATAACAAATTTGTCAAAGCCTTAGACAACCGAGAGAGAAGGTTTCCCAACGACATTTTGTAGAACACTTTCACTAAGCTCAACTATTGAAAAGATTAAAAAGGCAGAATATTGATGGTCCCTCAATTTACGCCAATTTAATGAAACATAGCAATTTTTATCAAGTTATTACTATTCCAGAAAATGAAGCTTGGAAGGGTTTTGTATATGGTAGTAGAAAAAATTCACTAGTAACTATAAAGCACCAAATGATAAAAGACAAATTGGTGCAAACAGGTATGACAAGTTCAAGATTCTAGAGCAAATATGAGTCACCTGGATAGATTTCCTGGCTAAACATTTAGGAAGTTAACTCGTGAACGAACAGGGAGATGACACTTTAATTACAGATCTAAAATAGCAATGATGAAAAGTATCAGGGTAGAGGGACAGTCACATGACACAGGCAGATTACTGCTGATTACCTTTTAAAATAGATTGTCCACCTAACATCAAAGAGAAAAATCTTATATAGTCATGTCACGGAAGCTAACAGTGATTTTGCGGCATTTTCCACTATTTTATTTACGTCGGTGTATACATAATTTTTCAAAAAAACAATTGACAATTATAAATATTTCTATTTTTTAATATAAATATTTCAGATTCTAGTGTAATGAAATAAAGATTACAACAAAACCCAAGCAAATCGTTCCAAATCATTGATAGTTTCATGAATATGTGACACATAAAATTCTCCGAAATTAATCTTATATCTAGGGCATATAACCGATGTTGACCAAGGTTATCTATCTTCATAACCTACATATTACCCAATTCTACACACATCCCTTTAGGAAAAATATATGGTAATTTATTTAAAATGTGTTTTTATCACTTGATCCCAAGAATGTTTTTTTAGAAGACACAGAGATTTATTTCTTGTTCCCTTGATCTATTCATTTCTATATACAACAATAATAATATTCAATTCTTTGTCATTTCCTACCCATTGTAATGTTAATGACATCAGTGAAACATCATCTGCATAAAAAAGAATATTCTTTCATTTATGGAATAAAATAGTTTTTACAATATTTTTAACTATAGATAATTAGGATATTCACCTACTCAACAGTAAACACTTATATTATTATCATATTGAAAATATAAATTAAGTAATATTTATATTAATAAATTAATAAGAAGTTACACTATCCATTGCCTTTTCAAAGAACATTTTTCCTCCCTCTCCTAGAACATGTTTTGAAGGGCCTTATTCCCCTTCCATTTTGACCCAAAACCTACTCACCCCCACGCCTACATATTTTGCTCTCACCTTGAGACATTTGTTCTTATACTTTCAATAACAATACTTCAGTTTTTGGGGCTGAAATGAAAGAAAATGATTTGTTGAAACATGTTCCATCAGTGAGGAGAGCAAATCAAGATGCCTTGTAAATAATGTTGATTAATATCTTTGTTTACAAATACTTAACGTTATAAATTGACATATTTATCCTTACATGTTACATTAAACAATACCTCTACATTATTTTCCCAGCTATTGATTCTTCTAAAAAAAACAATTTTTCGTCAGAAACCGATAATCCATATCCACTTGCGCTCTTGTAACACATTACGAAAGACCATTGTTTTGTAGTCCTGATCGTAACCTTAATTAATCAGACATAGTGTATTTAATGTACTATTTCATCCATAGCATTCAACTCAAGGGTTCAAAATAAAACATAAATTTTGTTTCCATAACACTATTCCTTGCCATTTTAATTTATTCTAAGTTCAACAAACTCTATTAAGATTCCTCCTTTGGTTTAATATAATTGTCCAATTTTCCTTTATATTCTATCGATTTATGATTCATTCAAGATAAGATTATATTATATGTATATAAATTATATCTCAATATATATAATAGATACGTATATCTGTCCACCACTGTGGTCTCAGAGGTAGCATTGCTGCCTTGTCATGCAGCTAGGCCCGGGTTTGATCCCTGGTCGGGGCAGTTTTTTTGGGTGAGGTTTTAATCGTGGTTTTTCCCACCTGTAAGACAAATGTCAGGAAAACTTTAAGGCCCCAAACGGTCCACACAAAACATATCGTGTATGCCGCCATCGTCATCATCCTTATCTTATTACTCATCATCATCATCCTTCACCAATGTGGAAAGCAATGGGAAACTACCACACCTACAATTTCCCTAGTCAAAGTTGCAAGCATAGCATGAAAATGCTATGATTGCAGTGAAGGACCTGCCTTCAAGGCAGCACATTACTATGAATGGATGTATATATATATATATCTTGTGGAAAGCAACAGGAAGCTACCACAACCTACAATTCCCATTCCCCCAATTCCTAGTAAGCATTCAAGCATATACATGAAAATGTTATGATTGCAGTGAAGGTGACCTGCCTTTGGGCAGAATTACTATGGATGGATATATATCATTGCTGTTACTCCAAAACCTCGTATCTCCATCAGCAGTTAAATTTGAAATTTTGAATCTTGTGAATTCAAATACTCGATCCTCAACTGTGTACAAAATTTTAGGGTTGTATCTATGAACACATTAGACCGGAAAAAAGTCGTTCTCAGCTTGTACTCTGCGGAGAAAGTTGCATCCAAAGACGTTTGTTGCATACTCAAAAATCTGTTGCATGCGATAATAATTGTCAAAATTCCTAAGCTACCTAGCAAGGTGACTTTGCAGAGAACGAATCATGAGCAACCCGATGGGAACCGATGATAACCGATGTACTTTGAAACCTTGCTGCTTACCTTGCTGCTTTATCCAAGATGTCGGACCATTGAAGACTTCGATCATGTTTTTGGTATACGTGGAGAAGAGGAATTTGATAGAGTCTACCAAAGAATTCAACTGGAAGTACAGGAGAATCAGCGTAATATTGTGAGATGAAGAACGTCGTCGTATACGGTTTTATTTGCAGGATGCAAGCATAAATGCATTCCTCTAGCAGACAATAATAACGGAAGTGGTTTTTATCGCTGAGAATTCTCGGGTAATTTCTCTGCCAATATTACGAAAAAAACTACTTTCATGCATGACTAGTCAGCGACTCTCTAATTCGAAACTTTGCACGTTCTCACGGAAAACTCAGCTCACCAGAGACTAATGTATTTGCATGCGGCCCTTAATGAACTATGTGCAATACAGATTTTGTACACAGTTGAGGATCGAGTATTTTAATTCACAAGACTCCAAATTTAAAAATTAGACGCTGGTGGAGTTACGAGATTTTGGAAACGTAACAGCGACGATATATTTAAAAATCATGCAAATTGTGTATGTACCCATAGTACTTATTCTTTTTTTGAAAAACTATTAATTCTTTATTAGCTGTATAGGATTCCGATAGATATATGTTATGTAAAAAAAATATCTGTTTTCTATCAGTTTTTGAGAACTAAAATTGGGAGGTCTCAGGTTTAGATCCCAGAGATGAACAATTTCACTGAGATTTTTTTTTTTTAGTCTTCAAGTAAATTCAGTGGGGTAAGAGAAGGACGGAGCAGTTGAAAAGCTTAATATTATTTATTTGAGGAAAGGCGATGTCAGGGGAAAAAAGCTCAAAAAAATGAGGGAAAGAAAAATACTTCTGAAATAATAAATAGAATTTGTTGAAATTAATTACCAGGGCCCATGTAATAACAACCACCATTTCTCTATTATCATAAAAAATAGTGGATTCTAAAGAAATTTCTTAGCAAGTTGAATTTAAGATACAATTTCTCTTATTTACAGAACATATCTTTTGTTATTGTTTATTTTTTATTATTTCACTCACCTCATACTTCATAATTCATAGCAATAATAAAAAATAAGCATATATTAAAAAACCTCATAGTGTTATTTCCTATCTACATAACTTAATATCTTTTGTTTTTTTAACTTATATATCCAGTTTTGTTGCAATGAAACAAACAAAGGAGCTGCTAGAGCAATTATAAAAATGTTGATTTATTATAATAAATTTAGGAATTTTTACATTATGAGGTTTTCTTTAATAAGGTTATTCTTATTTTAAATTTTGGCTTACATTTGAAGTATATCATTGACTTATTTTATTTTCAAAATAAGTTTTTCTTTTGTTTTATTTCAATTGCATAAAGTCGAGTTTTGTTGTGAAAAATGAAAAATTGCTAGTAAATTGGAACAATTTTTAAATGTGTGCTTTAGGTTAACACCCACATCCTAATGTCCGATTTTGCTGGGTTTACAAACTAGACCTTAAGATAGAATTTTTTATCACTCACCTCATATTGTTCTTCTTATTTGACTATAAACATACTATAAACTAGTTTCGGAACATAGTTTCTGTTCCATCCTCAGTATCGTCACGACCATTGTTCTGTCGTCTTGAAGAGCTGTCCTTCGCTCCTTCCATTGGCTGACTGAAAACAATTTCTTCTTTCGCTCTTTCGAATGTAGATCTTTTTCCAAACAGTAAGTTCTTTTGGTTTTTCTCTTTGTTTTAATAATTTAGCTTCTTTCTCGATAAGATGTTTTTCAGACCATGCATGGGCAGCCACTGCAAATTTTTCTACTTCCCCTTTCTTGACATTCCTGAGATGTTCTTTCACTCTAGTTTTCAAATTTCTCTTAGTTTTTTCCTATGTAGAATTTCTCACATTCTTCACATTTAATTTGATAAATCCCTGATTTGTTTTCTTCTTTAATTTTCTCATTCTTATTAGGTCTAATCAGTCTACTGATGCTGTAATCATTTTTTGGGTGCTAACCTTATGTTGAAATCTTTAAAAATATTTTGAAACTTGTGGTGTTTTTAATGGATGATATGTGAATTTTCTGAATTTTACATTTTCTCTGTTCTTTTTCTTTTAGAAGAGTGCTTTGATTAATAAATGTTTGTCTTTTGAACTTGTTTATTTTTCTTGAGTATAATTTTTACTGCAAAACCATTTTTCGTGGCTACGTTGATTATGTGTTCTTTTTCTTTTTCATAATTTTCTTTGTTCATTGGTATGTTCACTAATCTATGTGTCAAACTATTGAAAATTGCTTCTTTGTGAGCTATGTGAATGAAACCTGAAGCTTTTATGTAGATGGCGGAGATAGAAGTGAGTCCAGCTGAAAACGCTCTGAAAAACATAAAAAAAATAGCGGAAGTAGGTGGCTATATGAAGAAGGAAGTAAAAGATGCACTCCTACAAGCGGTGAGGTGAGATAAGAAAATATTTAGAATTAATGCATATGAAAAGTTATAATATTGAAAACGAATTCAAACCAACAAAACACATGTCGATCGAGGAAGACGACAGCTCCACTCCGGTACAACTAGCGACATCTGTTGGAAGTAGCAGTAGTCAACAGTACGAAAACCAAACTCCAGAGCCGCCAGACGGAGAACAGAGTAACCCTTGTGAAAACCAAATGCAATACCTCTCCATGCAAAAAGGACACAAAACAACAGATACAGGAGAGGAAGGAAGGAGCGATATCATGCAAAAGATAGACAACATTATGGATCTCCTAAAACAATAAACTAGACACAAATAATCTAAGAAAAATAAAACACACCAAAGGAATCCAACAACACAAGCACAACAGAGGAAAAAAACGGGGGGAGATGGAGCCCAAATAAAACAAAACTCTAACACAATGGCCAACCCAACAGAAGAAAAGCAGAAAAGAATCGACAAAGAACCAAACTATGAGGAAGAAAACGAAAGTGGACACGTGGACCAGAGTAACATACGGAAGGAACAGAAACAAGAAATCACAAAAGCCTGAACAGAAGATAGGAACAAAAACTACCAAGAACTAAGACATCCAAGCAGCGCAGAGGTATGCCTGGCTCTTCCTAGGAAGACTGAAAGAAGACACAACACCAGATAAAAGTAAAAAACTACCTACTAAACAACGATATTCAAGGAAATCTAATCTGCGAAGAAATAGCGAGCAGGGGAAGGAACAAAGCATTCAAGATAGGAATACCATTTGAATACCTGGAGACAGTAAATGGCTCAGACTTCTGGCCGGAAGGGGGTACTGATAAAACGCTATCTTTTTCACAGAACATTTAGAAACAAAGGAGTCTCAATCGCCTGTTAACGTTCTTAATTGGAATGCAGAAGGTCTCAAAAATGCACTCAAATATATACCAGTAGAGGAACTACTAGAATATGACATAATGGTATTCACAGAAACATTCGCAACGGAACAGATCAACATAGAGGGGTTTTACGGACTACACTCATACGGAACGAAAACGGATGGCAGGCCGACAGGTGGCGTATCATGCTATCTAAGGCCATCACAGGGGAACTTCAAAGTAATACACAAAGACGAAGATATACTCACAGTGAGAACAGACAACATCACAATCGTAGCAGTATACATACGACCACAAGCAACCACAGAGGAAGTGATAGAAACTTTAATAACAGCAATAGCAGACACGGAAGAAGACGAATCCGTCATAATAGTTGGAGACATCAACTGCAGGATAGACAAGAACAACACAAAGACTGAAGTAGTTCTGGAGACACTGAGAGAAGAGGGTTACACCCTAACCAATAAGATGGAACTGCCAACATATATAGCGCACAATGGAACAAGCGCGATCGATTTACTGCTATATAAGGGAAAATATCTAAGATTAATAGAAGAAAAGGGGCTATGGTCATCAAACTTAGCACCCATCAGGAAACATGTACCGATAGCAACAAGACTGGAAAAGACAAAGGCCAGAAATAGACCAAACAAGGAAACCCCTAAAAACAGGATATCAAGAAAACTAGATATAGAACAAATACGAAAAAACACGGAGAACATAGATAAAGCTAAAACGAGAATAAAGGAAGGCCAATTGGACAAAGCACTAGACATCACTAACAACCTTATAAAGAACGCCTGTCAACCAACATGAAAAAAGAAGAGCACAACCGTGGTTCGACAGGATGTGCTCCACAGAACGGAAGGAAACACTAAAAGCACTGAACAAAGCAAAGGAATCCAAAAATCAAGTAGACCTGGAACGATACGCCCAGAAAAGAAAACAGTACAAAAACATAATAAAATACAAGAAAACCCATTACATAAAAATGAAAGCCCAACAGCTAGCCGAAGAAGCAGAAAAGGACCGTTTCCTGGTCTTAAGGAGGAAACCCAGAGGAGTGATGAAAGAAATACCAATAGATGATTGGGAAAACCACTTCACAAAAATACTGAATGAAGGAAACAGAACAGAAGCTTACGAAGCCAATACTATCAGGAACCCAAGAACCATGAATCTGGAAATGGAAATCACAGAGGATGAAATAAACAAATGTGTGAAAGAAGCAAAAATAAAAAAGCCACAGGACCGGATCAAGTAGCATACGAACACCTAAAGCCATCAGCTGATGTGCTAATGTCAATATGGAAAGAACTGTTTAACAAATGCCTAGAGACGAGAACCATACCAGAACAATGGAGAAGGGCTACCCTGAAAATGCTGTATAAAGGTAAAGGAAACATGGGAGACAAGAACTCATACAGAGGTGTTGTACTGGAGAACACCCTGTTCAAATCTTTATGAAGATACTTACAAACAGATTGATGGACATCACAAAATTAAACATCCCAGATAACCAATTCGGATTTAGGAAAGGAAAATCCACTCTGCAAGCAGCATCCGCATTATTATATGAGATAGAAGCAGCCCTCAACAGACCGAAAGAGAAATACTATGTGGTCTTCATAGATTATGAAAAAGCGTTCGATTACATAAACAGAACAAAACTACTCACGAAGATGAGGGACATGATTGGAAACGAGCACCCCATTGTTGGAATAGTACACGACATAATGAGGCGAAACTGGTTACAAATAACAGATGAGGTTGCGGCATCAGACGAGGTTATGCAAACTAATGGGATACTACAAGGAGACCCCATCAGCCTGCTACTATTTGACATAATGATGGCTGACATTGGGAAAGCAACAAACGGGACCACGCTGGTAATGTATGCGGACGACATGGCCATTGGAGCACGAAACAAAGAAGAATTGCAAAAAGGCATAGATGGGATACAACGATGGGCTATGGAAAAAGAGTTCAAGATAAACAGCAACAAGACCATACAAATGGTTTTCAAGAAAGGAGGAAGAAGAGCGGCAAGTGATAATCTAAAACTAGGAAAAGAACCGATAAGAATGGTCAACAAATTCAGATATTTAGGCATAACACTGCAGCCAACAACAAAGTCTTTCAGTGCACATGTGCAGGAGAGAGCAGCAGCAGCTATAAGAGCTATGTGCAGTATCAAAGACATCACATCATAAAAATTAGTCACAGCCATGAAATTATTCGCATCAGTGATCACCCCGATCGTCACCTACGGGATAGAACTGATATGGGAGAAACTATCGACCAGCGATTTGGAGAGGTTAGAAAAAGTAAAACCAAGATTCATCAAAAAGGCATTAGGTGCAAGCAAATACACAGCAAACAGAATGGCCTATATGCTAGCCAGAGAAACCTTCTTCCTAGAGGACCTGAGGCAAAGGATACTACTGCCAGCAACGGAGCCATATAAGAAAGTCATCGAAAAAAAGAAACAGAGAGAAAAAGAGATCGACAAAGATTTCTACGCCTCAGATGCCATGGTAAACCGAGAGTGGACTGGAAGTAACCAACCACAAAGGCACAGAATCATAGGTTTAGCAACACACGGATATCATCACAGAATGTGCAAAAATACAAAATTCCACCAACCGAGTGATTCGTGTGAATGCAAGATATGCGACCAAAAGTGTGAGCGATACCATTACAAACAATGCAGAATATGGACAGGATCACTGAACGAACTCATAAAAGACAAATCATAAACTTATAACTTAATGCTCTTTCGAGTGCCTCTTACCAACTTATTTATATGTGTCTTCTTTCTGTAAATTCCAAATTCTATCTTATTTTCTTCATTCCCTTTTAAGTAGAGATCTAAAAATGGTATTTCTCCATTGATTTCCTTTTCCATTGTGAACTTCATAGTTTGACTTTGAATGTTCAATAATTTTAATGCATCATCTATCTGTTTATGATTAAGTATTGCAATTATGTCATCCACATATCTGCACCAGAACTTGAAAATTAAACAATGTCCAATAATTATCTTGTGTTCAAAATTCCCCATGTATAGATTAGCTAAGATTGGAGATTAAGAGTTTCCCATCGAAAGTCCTGAATTTTGTTTATAGAAGAATCTTCCATTGTAGGTGAAAAACATATTATCGGTACATAATTTAGTTAAAGTTTTATATTCGACTATCTTTCCTTTTTCAATTTTATTATTGTTCAGACAAATCTCTAAAATTTCCATAGTTTGGGCTTTTGGTCGTGACGATACTAAGGATGGAACAGAAACTATGTTCCAAAAGTGGTTTATAGTCAAATAAGAAGAACAATATGAGGTGAGTGAAAAAAATTCTACCTTAATGAATATACCTCATAGTGAGAATTCCTAAAATAAGTAATTATATATCCAGTTTTGTTGCAATGAAACAAACAAAGAAGCTGCTAGAGCAATTTTTAAATTTTGATTTATTATAATAAATTTAGGAATTTTTACATTATGAGGTTTTCTTAATAAGGTTATTCTTATTTTAAATTTTGGCTTACATTTGAAGTATATCATTGACTTATTTTTCAGAATAAGTTTTTTTTTTTGTTTTATTTCAATTGTATAAGTTGAGTTTTGTTGTGAAAAGTGAAAAATTGTAGTAATTGGAACAATTTTTAAATGTGTGCCTTAGGTTATAACCCACCCCTAATGTCCGATTTTGCTGGTTTACAAACTAGACCTTACTTAATTGATTCATTCTACATACCAATTACACACTAGATCATCCAGATTGGTTTCAAACTCCAAACTCTTGTTTTCAATTTGCATTAAACAATGATTGTGGTATTTTCATTTTAGTTTGATACTATTAGTAAACAATTATGCTATGCTGTGAGCATTTTTTCAGTTTTCTGATGACCATTACACTAAATATAATGGTTAATAATAAAACATGACTTATTTTAAAAAGTTGGCAAAAAGAAACAGAGTTCTGAGGTTTGAAGAAATATATTTCTCTACCTAATAATCTATGAAGAATGAGTCATTTTTTATATCTTACCTCATAGTTATGTTTTTTTAAACACGGGAACTACTGTTTTCAAGAAGAAACATCCCTCCCATATTCAATTGACATTATGACTATGGATTTTTGTTGGAATCTCCATCTATAACATTGCCATCTGGTATTGATTTCATGAACTTTGAGATCAGGTCCTGTTTATCAGGAATTTTGAAATTCATGGATATAAATTTGTTCTTCTGAATATATATCTTCTCCCAAACTGTCAATTTTAAAGGTTTTTCCAAATGTTTTAGAAGTTTAGCCTCTTTTTCAATAACAAACTAAGTGCTGCAATAGCTGATTTTTCAATTTCACAATTTTTAATACTCCTAAAGTGTTCCTTTGTGCGAGTGTCAAAATTCCTTTTTGTTTTTCCTATGTATACTTTATTGCAGTTGCTATAACTAATTTGATAAATTCCAGATTTTTTACTGCCTGGGGTGTTAAATTTCTTATTGGTTATTAATAGATTACCAAGTTTAATTTATTTACCGGTGCCAATGTAATATTGAATTTCTTGAAAATTTTTCTGAAATTTATTTATTTCAGAATGATAAGTAATTTTCTTATATTGTTTTCCTTTCTTTGTATCAGATTGCAGGGTGGTGTATTCTTTTAATCTTTTTTGTTGTCTGAATTTCTTTAATTTATTTATATTTATTTCCTTTCTAAAACCATTTAAATGAGCTATGTTCAAAATGTGATTGTATTCTTTCTTAAAATCTTCTTCATTTAGCGGAACATTTAATAATCTATATATCAAACTATATATCAACTGATGTGCTAATATCAATATGGAGAGAACTGTTTAACAAATGCCTAGAGACGAGAACCATACCAGAACAATGGAGAAGGGCTACCCTGAAAATGCTGTATAAAGGTAAAGGAAACACGGGAGACATGAACTCATACAGAGGCGTTGTACTGGAAAACACCCTGTTCAAATCTTTATGAAGATACTTACAAACAGATTGATGGACATCACAAAATTAAACATCCCAGATAACCAATTTGGATTTAGGAAAGGAAAATCTACTCTGCAAGCAGCATCCGCATTATTATATGAGATAGAAGCAGCCCTCAACAGACCGAAAGGGAAATACTATGTGGTCTTCATAGATTATGAAAAAGCGTTCGATTACATAAACAGAACAAAACTACTCACGAAGATGAGGGACATGATTGGAAACGAGCACCCCATTGTTGGAATAGTGCACGACATAATGAGGCGAAACTGGTTACAAATAACAGATGAGGTTGCGGCATCAGACGAGGTTATGCAAACTAATGGGATACTACAAGGAGACCCCATCAGCCCGCTACTATTTAACATAATGACGGCTGACATTGGGAAAGCAACAAACGGGACCACACTGGTAATGTAGCGGACGACATGGCCATTGGAGCACAAAAAAAAAGAAGAATTGCAAAAAGGCATAGATGGGATACAACGATGGGCTATGGAAAACGAGTTCAAGATAAACAGCAACAAGACCGTACAAATGGTTTTCAAGAAAGGAGGAAGAAGAGCGGCAAGTGATAATCTAAAACTAGGAGAAGAACCGATAAGAATGGTCAACAAATTCAGATATTTAGGCATAACACTGCAGCCAACAACAAAGTCTTTCAGCGCACATGTGCAGGAGAGAGCAGCAGCAGCTATAAGAGCTATGTGCAGTATCAAAGACATCACATCATAAAAATTAGTCACAGCCATGAAATTATTCACATCAGTGATCACCCCGATCGTCACCTACGGGATAGAACTGATATGGGAGAAACTATCGACCAGCGATTTGGAGAGGTTAGAAAAAGTAAAACCAAGATTCATCAAAAAGGCATTAGGTGCAAGCAAATACACAGCAAACAGAATGGCCTATATGCTAGCCAGAGAAACCTTCTTCCTAGAGGACCTGAGGCAAAGGATACTACTGCCAGCAACGGAGCCATATAAGAAAGTCATCGAAAAAAAGAAACAGAGAGAAAAAGAGATCGACAAAGATTTCTACGCCTCAGATGCCATGGTAAACAGAGAGTGGACTGGAAGTAACCAACCACAAAGGCACAGAATCATAGGTTTAGCAACACACGGATATCATCACAAAATGTGCAAAAATACAAAATTCCACCAACCGAGTGATTCGTGTGAATGCAAGATATGCGACGAAAAATGTGAGCGATACCATTACAAACAATGCAGAATATGGACAGGATCACTGAACAAACTCATAAAAGACAAATCATAAACTTATAACTTAATGCTCTTTCGAGTGCCTCTTACCAACTTATTTATATGTTAAAATATATATGCAGTCAATATGCCCATTTCACCAATTAATGTTTTAAAATGGTCAACAAGTTTCTACAGCCAAGCTGTCATTCTCAAGACCAGATATTGACTGAAGACAAAATTGATAATAAATAAATAAACAAATTCAGTTAAAAACAAACTACGTCACATGACGCAATCATTCATAAGTAAACAATAAAACTAATCCTCTTTTGTTTCAATTAAAGAAAAGAGGGCGCTGTACGGAATAGGGCCCTTGTCTTTATTCATTATTTTATCCTTATTTTTATAAATTTCCAAACTTTCAAGGACGTCAAGGAATTTGAAATCAATGACCGAACGAATCAGCCTAAGGTTACTTTTATTGATAGCATGACCGTAATCAGAAATATGCTGGGCAACTCCAGATTTTTCAATTCTGTTAAGTCTAAAATGGGCAATATGTTCATTAAATCTAGTTAAAATGGATCTTCTGGTTTGCCCAACATATTTCATATCACAGTCATTGCATCCAATTTCATAAATACCGGATTTTTTTAAACAATCGACTTTATCTTTAGGGTTTCCAAGTACACTATTTAATGTCAAAGTGGAAGTAAAAATTAATTTAGTATCTAACCCTTTGAATATCTTGTTCAAACCTCTAGTTAAAGAGGGAACGTACGGCATAATTGCAAAATTAGCTTTATTAATAGGAGAATGGAAGGCTGTAGAATCAGTAATAAGTTTTCTAAATTCAAATTTACGAATCAAATTATCAATAATATTTTCATTGAAACCATTACACTTAGCGATATCTTTAATGGTTTGTAATTCCTTATTATATCTATTTTTACTTAACAGAAAAGTGGTAAGACGGTGGACTAAAAAATTGAAACTGGCCATTTTATGTTGATTACAATGGTAAGAATCTGCCGTGATATATCTAAATGTACTGGTTTCTTTTCTATAAATATCAAATTCTAATCTATAATTATTTCTAATTATTAGCATATCCAGAAAGGGCAGCCTTCCATTCTCCTCCTCTTCATAAGTAAAATTTATGCTGGGAGTCCGGTCATTTAATATTTCAACAAATTCCTGTACATTGCATTTTTTGGTATCAAAAATAGCAAAAATGTCAACATATCTGAGCCAGAACCTGGGAAAATAATCTAATTCCTTTTCAAGCTCTGTCTCAAATCTGCTCATAAAAAGATCAGCTAGGAAAGGAGACAATGAATTACCCATTGCAGTTCCTTCCTTTTGTTCGTAAACCTTATTATTAAATTGAAAAATGTTCTGATTCATACAAAGTTCCGTTAACTTGATATATTGATTTACTATATGGGGCTCCAATTTATTATATAGTAGTAAGTCTTCCAAGTAAATCAACGTCTGAGGTATAGGTATACTAGGAAAGAGAGATTTCACATCGAAAGAAATTAAAATCTCTCCATCCTGCAGCTCAATATTCTTAGTTTTCTCAATGAATTCCAGCGAATTCTTAACAGCAAAGCCGGACTGTGGTAGGGGTAAATTACCAAACTCACAACTCAACCATTTAGAAATATTGTAAGTGGGTGCAGATATGGCTGAAACTATAGGTCTAACTAATTTTCCAGGCTTGTGTATTTTAGGTAAACAGTACAATTTAGGTACCACTGGATTCGAAACATTCAATTTACATTTTAGTTCCTTAGTAATCAGATGATTGCATGAATTCACAACATTAGTTACGTCCCTGATCATGTTAGGTAATGGATTTTTATTAACTAACTGATAAGGAAGTCGATTGTTTAAAAAATCCGGTATTTATGAAATTGGATGCAATGACTGTGATATGAAATATGTTGGGCAAACCAGAAGATCCATTTTAACTAGATTTAATGAACATATTGCCCATTTTAGACTTAACAGAATTGAAAAAATCTGGAGTTGCCCTGCATATTTCTGATTACGGTCATGCTTTCAATAAAAGTAACCTTAGGCTGATTCGTTCGGTCATTGATTTCAAATTCCTTGACGTCCTTGAAAGTTTGGAAATTTATAAAAATAAGGATAAAATAATGAATAAAGACAAGGGCCCTATTCCGTACAGCGCCCTCTTTTCTTTAATTGAAACAAAAGAGGATTATTTTTATTGTTTACTTATGAATGATTGCGTCATGTGACGTTTTTAACTGAATTTGTTTATTTATTTATTATCAATTTTGTCTTCAGTCAATATCTGGTCTTGAGAATGACAGCTTGGCTGTAGAAACTTGTTGACCATTTTAAAACATTAATTGGTGAAATGGGCATATTGACTGCATATATATTTTAATATTTTATCACCAAGAAGATCACTTGTGTATTAAATTATTTATATGTGTCTTCTTTCTGTAAATTCCAAATTCTATCTTATTTTCTTCATTCCCTTTTAAGTTGAGATCTAAAAATGGTATTTCTCCATTGATTTCCTTTTCCATAGTGAACTTCATAGTTTGAATTTGAATGTTCAATAATTTTAATGCATCATCTATCTGTTTATGATTAACTATTGCAATTATGTCATCCACATATCTGCACCAGAACTTGAAAATTAAACAATGTCCATTAATTATCTTGTGTTCAAAATTCCCCATGTATAGATTAGCTAAGATTGGAGATTAAGGTTTTCCCATCGAAAGTCCTGAATTTTGTTTATAGAAGAATCTTCCATTGTAGGTGAAAAACATATTATCAGTACATAATTTAGTTAAAGTTTTATATTCGACTATCTTTCCTTTTTCAATTTTATTATTGTTCAGACAAATCTCTAAAATTTCCATAGTTTGGGCTTTTGGTCGTGACGATACTGAGGATGGAACAGAAACTATGTTCCGAAACTAGTTTATAGTCAAATAAGAAGAACAATATGAGGTGAGTGAAAAAAATTCTACCTTAATGAATATACCTCATAGTGAGAATTCCTAAAATAAGTAATTATATATCCAGTTTTGTTGCAATGAAACAAACAAAGAAGCTGCTAGAGCAATTTTTAAATTTTGATTTATTATAATAAATTTAGGAATTTTTACATTATGAGGTTTTCTTAATAAGGTTATTCTTATTTTAAATTTTGGCTTACATTTGAAGTATATCATTGACTTATTTTTCAAAATAAGTTTTTTTTTGTTTTATTTCAATTGTATAAGTCGAGTTTTGTTGTGAAAAGTGAAAAATTGTAGTAATTGGAACAATTTTTAAATGTGTGCCTTAGGTTATAACCCACCCCTAATGTCCGATTTTGCTGGTTTACAAACTAGACCTTACTTAATTGATTCATTCTACATACCAATTACACACTAGATCATCCAGATTGGTTTCAAACTCCAAACTCTTGTTTTCAATTTGCATTAAACAATGATTGTGGTATTTTCATTTTAGTTTGATACTATTAGTAAACAATTATGCTATGCTGTGAGCATTTTTTCAGTTTTCTGATGACCATAACACTAAACATAATAGTTAATAATAAAACATGACTTATTTTAAAAAGTTGGCAAAAAAGAAAAAGAGTTCTGAGGTTTGAAGAAATATATTTCTCTACCTAATAATCTATGAAGAATGAGTCATTTTTTATATCTTACCTCATAGTTTATGTTTTTTTAAACACGGGAACTACTGTTTTCAAGAAGAAACATCCCTCCCATATTCAATTGACATTATGACTATGGATTTTTGTTGGAATCTCCATCTATAACATTGCCATCTGGTATTGATTTCATGAACTTCGAGATCAGGTCCTGTTTGTCAGGAATTTTGAAATTCATGGATATAAATTTGTTCTTCTGAATATATATCTTTCTCCCAAACTGTCTATTTTAAAGGTTTTTCCAAATGTTTTAGAAGTTTAGCCTCTTTTTTAATAACAAACTATGTGCTGCAATAGCTGATTTTTCAATTTCACAATTTTTAATATTTCTAAAGTGTTCCTTTGTGCAAGTGTCAAAATTCCTTTTTGTTTTTCCTATGTATACTTTATTGCAGTTGCTATAACTAATTTGATAAATTCCAGATTTTTTACTGCCTGGGGTGTTCAATTTCTTATTGGTTATTAATAGATTACCAAGTCTAAATTTATTTACCGGTGCCAATGTAATATTGAATTTCTTGAAAATTTTTCTGAAATTTATTTATTTCAGAATGAGAAGTAATTTTCTTATATTGTTTTCCTTTCTTTGAATCAGATTGCAGGGTGGTGTATTCTTTTAATCTTTTTTGTTGTCTGAATTTCTTTAACTTATTTATATTTATTTCCTTTCTAAAACCATTTAAATGAGCTATGTTCAAAATGTGATTGTATTCTTTCTTAAAATCTTCTTCATTTAGCGGAACATTTAATAATCTATATATCAAACTAGATCTATATATCAAAGCAAGAAGCTGGTTCGATAAAGAATGCTATGAGCAGCGGAAAATGACGCTCACTGCACTAGGGAAAGTAAAAAGATCAAACTACAAAGAAGGCTTGGAGGAATACCAAACGGAAAGAAAAAAATACAAAACACTCCTGAAAATTAAAAAAACGGAACACATGGAAAGAGAAGCAATAAAAATGGCAGAAGAGGCAGAGGCAAACCCATATAGAGCACTTAAGACAAGGAGACCAAGATTCCCAGCGGACATCCCGATGGAAGTATGGGAAGACCACGTAGGAAAAGTAGTGGCACAAAAAGAAACAAGACCTCAATGGGCAACAGGAAAAGAATGTCCCTACTTCACGAAGGGCAAAATAGAAAGGACAGTAAAGTCTCTCAAAACAAAAAAAAAACACCAGGACCTGATGGCATATGCAACAAACATATAAAAGAATCATTCATGATGCTGGCAGATATATGGTCACTACTCCTAAATAAATGTTTGGAAACAGGACAGATCCCAAATGATTGGCGACAGTCCGTAATAAAAATGATGTATAAAGGAAAAGGAGACCCGAGTAGCACAGAGGCATATAGAGGAATAGCACTCGAACATACAGTGTTAAAGATATTCACACGTTTAATAACAATGAGAATAAACACAAAAATAGAAACGTGTTTACCAGATGAGCAATTCGGGTTTCAATGAGGGAGATCGACACTATCAGCTGCAGAATGCCTACTGTCAACTATTGAGGATGAGCTTAAGAAGGAAAGGGGAAAACTGCATGTTGTGTTCATCGATTACTCCAAAGCCTTCGACATGGTGAACAGGACAAAGCTAATAAGTAAACTGGAAAGGATCATAGGAGACCCCTGGATGACTACAATCATAAACAATATACTGGCAGAAAACCGAGTACACATACAAGATGGGATAACCAGATCAAATTGGATAACACAAACAAACGGGGTACTACAGGGCGATCCCCTCAGCCCGATACTCTTTAATGTACTCACACATGATGTCATAGAGGCAGTAAACAAAGAAACAAAGCAGGAAACAGTATACATGTATGCAGATGATATGGCGATCACCTCAAGCAATAGGATAGAGCTACAGAAAGTGATGGATGCACTCCAAGTGTGGGCAGAAGAAAACGAACTCACTATAAATGAAGATAAGACAGAATACGTCGTATTTCGGAAAGGAGGTAGACTACAGGCAAACACGGAAATCTACTACAAAGGAAAACCACTGAGGAAAGTCAACACATATAAATATCTAGGGATCACGATCCAAACAAATGGGAAATCATTCACATTACACATAAAAAGGAGACTGATAGAAGCAGTGAGGGCCATAAACGATAAGAACATACAAGCCCTATCACTCAAAACAGCAATGAGACTATTCGAGACCAAGATATTACCGGCGGCAACGTACGGACTGAAAATAATATGGGAACGGCTAACGGAGAGACAGCTGGAGAGCCTGGAAAATCTGAAAGCTAGATACCTAAAGAGAGGGATGGGGTTATCAAAATATACCCCATCCAGGCTGTCATATGTGATGGCTAGAGAAACATTCCTGCTTCAAGACCTGTTATCCACAACAGAGGCAGCAGCAAAGGTACTACACAACAGAAGGAGAAAACAAGACAAGATCTGGGACGAATTCTACTCCACAGAGGCGATGGCAAACAACAACTGGATGTCGGCGAACTACGAGCTGCAACACCTGGTGACCAGGATGGCAGTACACGGTTTCCACCAGGGAATATGCACCAAGAAGACATATCACGTACCAGAAGACACATACATATGCGAGATGTGCAAGGATAGATGTGACCGATACCACATCACAGTGTGTAAAAACAGAAAGAAATACATAAGTCAATATGCACGGGACAAATAAAACAAAACAATACACAATGTGTGAACATTCTCATTATTATTATATATCAAACAATTGAAAATTGCACAATATGACTGAAACCTGAAGACTTTATATAATTGTCTGTATGAATATCCTTCCTGTAAATATTGAATTTGATGCTTTGTTGTTGTTTATTCCTTATCATGTAAAAAAAAATTCCTGGCGCAACAGGCCTACAAGGCCCTTAGCCTACCAGCCGGCTGCTGACCTCACATCCACATGTGTCAATCACAGAGGTAGATGATAATCAGCCAGTGTAGGGGTGACATGTGGTCAGCATGTCGAGCCCCAGCCGTTATAGCTTGTTTTCTCAACCTGGAGTCGCTACTTATTGTAGCTACCCAAATGCATCACGATGCTGGGTGGGCACCGGTCCCAAACTGGCCGAAATACCATGAGTAAATTTCTTCCTCCATAGAGACTCGAACCAGTGCAATTCCCGTAGCTCTGCGCCAAGGCTTCCTGCCTTAACCACTCGGCTACGGCACGGGAGCCTTATTATGTAGAGGTTCAAAAATGGGATTTGGTTATTATAGGTGGATTTTCCAAAGAAAATCCGATAGACATGTCAGTTAAAAATGGGACGGATATTTCCTCTTGAAAACTGCAGTTCCCGTTTTTAAGAAAACATAAACTCTGAGGTAAGATATAAAAAATGACTCATTCTTCATGAATGAGAACCTCATAATGTTATTTCCCACATTTTACTATGGACTATGTAATCTAACAGAATCTAATACATCCTAATATCAACTACGTATCATAGTGTTCGTACTGACAACATAATCAGAATGTTCTCTGGGTGTGCTCTTAGTGTTGTAATATTACTATTATGAAATGCTCATTACTTAGTTACTTACTCACTGGCACTATCGAACCCGTAGGTTCATGGCCGCGCGGACATAAGCTCTCCATACATCCCTATCCTGAGCTAATGCTTTCCAATCATTCCCTGTATAATCTACTTCTCTCAAATCATAGTTAATGTTGTTCTCCCACCACATTCTTGGTCTACCAATTGGGCGTTTTCCCTCTGGCTTTCCTACAAGAAGCTTCCAAGCACGTCTTTCATTCCCCATACGTGCAAAACATGTCCTGCCCATCGCAGTCTACGAGACTTGACTGTTCTTATTATATCTGGCTTCTTATAAAGACCATGTAGTTCATTGTTATGTAGTCTTCTCCATTCACCTGTCTGTTCATCTCTCTTTGGTCCAAAAATCTTCCTAAGAACTTTATTCTCAAATACTCGTAATCTCCTTTCCTCCCTTAAAGTAAGAGTCCATGTTTCGCACCCATATAATATAACTGGTAGAATAATAGTTTTATATATTTTCAGCTTAACGTTTCTTGAAAGAAGTTGGGACATCAAAAGTCTCTGCAATGCATAATAGCACGCATTTCCAGAATTGAGCCTATGTTTAATTTCTTTGTGCATATCATTCCTATTTGTGATTATTGTTCCTAAGTATTTGAATTCAGCCACTTCCTCAAAATTTCCCTCATTTGTCATTAGCTGTCCATTTCCATTATATACTGAATTTCTACGTGTGATCATATATTTAGTTTTACTGATATTTACTTCCAGTCCCAATTTCTTAGTGTTACTCAATAGTGTGTGCGTGTTGGCCTTTAGTATCTCCTCGCTATCGGCCAGTAGTACTACATCATCAGCATAAACTAACAGCTTATTAATACCATTCAGCTGTAAGCCTTCCTCATTCTCTAAAGAGTTAATGGCATGCTCTAGTACAAAATTAAATAGTAGAGGAGATAGTGCATCTCCTTGCTTCAACCCATTCTGGATTTCAAAAGTGTCTGAAAACTGTTTGCCTACACGCACCCTACTCTTTGAGCCCTTTAGACACATTCGTATAAGTCCTTATGAAATGCTCATATGTTCAGAAATTAATTACATATACAAATTAATTACATCCAACAATAAAATAACTGAGGGATGTAGGCATAAATCTTTACAATCTACAGAATGTATTTATGGAGACTAAACTCATGCCCCAAATGGGAGTCAATGAACATTCACGTTTCAATGAATTTTGTTTTACAACCAATGACAGTCATGTTTCACTCATTCTTTATTAAATTCTCTTTACCACCTCCTACATTTGTGATAAAGAAAGCTCTTTTTTTTAATATTCTGAACA
This sequence comes from Diploptera punctata, assembly GCA_030220185.1. Taxonomy (NCBI): domain Eukaryota; kingdom Metazoa; phylum Arthropoda; class Insecta; order Blattodea; family Blaberidae; genus Diploptera; species Diploptera punctata. Next base: position 27,135 of record JASPKZ010002086.1, read on the forward strand.
GGTCAGAGCATTATTTTTCAGTGACTGACTCTCCAACAAATACATTGAATATAGCAAATAATGAATAGTTTTCCTGGAACTACACATTTGATAATTGTCTGTTCAATAATTGTGTTTTTAAATAATGATTTTACTGAGTTGTTTTTCTAAAAAAATAAATTAATAACCTATAATGTTAGTTATAATATACAGCTTGATGTTTCTTTTTTTCTCCATTAGGGTGCATTCCTACAATATTGCGATCCTATTTGAAGTTTCCCATGCCAGATGACAATAAATAATATTATATGATCGAGTTTCATTGGATAAACAGATGTAACATAACCACTCATTTCTGATTTGTTTTCAAACATCACCATTTACATTAAATATATACATATTTTAAAATAACTATATTTAAATAATGATTTTTTTTGAGTAAACAGCTTAATTTTACTTGTTGAATAGTCCTAACAAATGCCACTGTTGATTTCCAAATTGTCTAGATAAATTGGAAATCACTCTTGACATTACTTATGATAAATGACTAATGTCTGATATGTGTGTCATAAATCCGTTATGCATTTTTTTTTTCACTATACAGAAATGAATTAGAACATTTTGTATTATATAAACAACAATATGTTTCAAAACTTAATATTGGTAACGTAGAAACCCCATTTTTGTGAAATATGTGGGTTGTCAATTATTTTTACCAAGAACCCACTATTTTAGTTAATGCAAGTAGACCAAGAAGGGAACTTAAAACCACTATATGCTGAAACCTATCTTAAAATTTCTCTCAGAGAAGCGTTGTGATGTACCAAGACCGTGTGAAAAAAATTATGTGCTGTTTTAAGGTGCAATCAAAGCCAGAATCCAGCAATGGCAAGCCCACTGTACAAAGCCCTGCACAGAGTGGAGTGAGGCGGTACGCGTTGTGGATGGTGGGTGGTGAGAGCTACCCAAGCTTGCCAATACAGGAATTGTATTTCTTCTCAATAGTTTAAATAAGATATTTGGCACTGGATTTTAATCATTCCACTTAAAACGGCAGATAACTTTTTGGACATGGTCTTTGTACATCACAATGTTTCTCTGGAAGAAATTTCAAGATAGGTTTTGTCATGCAATGGTTGACAATTCCCTTGTGAGTAAAAATGCAAACCTTTCTGCAGATTAAGTTGAACTTGATTATTACTTGTGTACAGCAAAATCTTCACTTAGAAGACTTGGTGTTTCTACTGATATTTATATGTATTTTGTTTCCCTTTAAGCATTGCATACTAAAATATTTCTTTATGAGACTATAACACGAGAACACACAATCATCGTAATTCAATGCATTACCAGATAATACTTTTTTCCCGAAAAGAAAAATTAAACAGGCATTTATGGCCATAATGTACACACTACTATCCAGTATTTATGTTTTACTGATATAATAGTAATTGGCTATTAGGCTGTAAGTTTTAAATTTCCTTTAATTCATGGCTATCATGCATTATCACATTACATGTATATCAGGGATGTTATGTTTAGCGAGAGCCATTAATTTTACTAAGTGTAAGTTCTGTGTCACACTAGTGAGCAATAAATTCTCTTTTAAGTGTAGTGATACAGTAAACAATACATTTATATTTTTACAATTAAAGGAAATGAAAGCTCACTGATGTAGGAAACAAAAGCTAAATATTAATATTTTTTATTAATCAAATTAATATGAAACTTTATATCTCACTTTATAAAAAATAATGTCTTATCACTTGCTAGATTAATGTTTTAATTTTTAAAAATTTATATCATAACTTCATTTTCATTAAACAGCTGTACTTCATTAAATTATTGTTTCACATAAAAAATGAGGAATATGATTATTACACAATTTTACAGAATTCATATCAATTAGAAATCTATTTGACTTTGTATATTTTACACTATCAAAAGAAGAGGATGGTCTGAATAATGAATATTTTTAAAATTGCATATTTTTTATTTAGAACTAGGCCTATACTTTTTCACATTAGAAAACCATTTCACATTGAATAAATGTACTAAATTAATCATACTTAAAGAAATGTAATAATTAATCGTACTTAAAATCCATATAAAGGATCCTAGATATAATTAAATAATAAAAAACAAATAGAATTTTATAATAAAATATCCTGGATTCATATTACAATCAGTTGGTTTTCGAAACCAACCAGGATATTTACAAGTATAACAGAAGGCTATTGTGAGAGAGCTATGAAAAACACACTTATGTAAGATTATATAAACAGTAAACAAACTATACCATTTGGCAATGAAAGGACCAGATTTATTCCACACATTTACACACATTTAGGTAAACTAGAAAGTTCAGGGAAATCTGGAAAAGCTCAGAGAAAGCTGGGATTCCTACAAAGTTTGGAAATGAGAAAGTAAGAAAAAATCAAATATATAATCACAAAATTTTTGAGAAAAGCAGGAGTCTGAAGGCAGAGGCAGAAGTATTCACTACAGCTTCCTTTGGACCTCTTCATGTGTGAGTATAATTAATATTTCCTATCACTATGGTGGATAATAATCAACTTAACTTCAAATATGTAAAGTTTAAGATAAAAACTAAAAATAATAGATTCATTTAATTAGATGTTAATGTAAAATAGAAAATATACCTTTCTATAAATTATATCTTATAAAATAGCAATATAAAAAGACCTTAGGTCGAAATAAAAAGTTAAACATAAATAACTAATATTTATATTTGAAGAGAAAAATTTTCGCCTAGACCGGGACTCGAACCCGGGACCCTTGGCTTTCCGGGCCAAGTGCTCTACCAACTGAGCTACCGAGGCGAGTTACGATCTAGACGCAAATTTTTCTCTTATGTACGTTGATAATTCCCGGGTTCGAGTCCCGGTCTAGGCGAAAATTTTTCTCTTCAAATATAATTTATCCTTCTATGAGAAGTGTTAAATTAATAATAAAATCGTCAATTAGAAGCCCTACTGGCTATAAAGTAGTGTTAAATTCCAATAAATGTCTTCTTAACTAAGAAGCCGCCATTTGCAAAGATAGAAGCTATGGTTTCAAGCATTTGGCGCGAGGGAATTATCAACGTACATAAGAGAAAAATTTGCGTCTAGATCGTAACTCGCCTCGGTAGCTCAGTTGGTAGAGCACTTGGCCCGGAAAGCCAAGGGTCCCGGGTTCGAGTCCCGGTCTAGGCGAAAATTTTTCTCTTCAAATATAATTTATCCTTCTATGAGAAGTGTTAAATTAATAATAAAATCGTCAATAAATAACTAACTTAACATCTTAATAAGTAAAACATTTAGACAAACTACAGTTAACTAAATAAGCTCTCTCGTGTTAATAGCAAGGAAGGATTCAAATTAGGCACGCTCAAATATGGCATTTCCATAGTATCTCAACCCAAGTATGAATGGTATTGTTTAGGTTAAAGTATTAATTGTTTGTTATGGCTTATGTAATGTTGGTGTTTTAAATAAAGTTGTTTGTTTGATTTAAAGTGTTTTCCTATATTCTATGAGCATTTAAATGTTTGTAGAGTACAGATGTTTTCATCATATCCAACGGATGTCCCGTTAGTCTTTAAATATAGAACTCTCACTTTCACGGCATATAGCCTACATAAACCACTCAAGCAAAGGTCAATAAGATAAAATTGAATGAGTTTTTTATCACATCTTGGAATAATGGCCCTTTTGGAACGTTACCCCATAACCTATATCAATCCAGGTTATAACAATAAATGACCTTACAAAGCCTTAAAATGCCATTCAAGACTTTTTACTCTTAAGTTCATGTGATGTCTGTTCAATAAAGATTTTTTTTTTTCTTGGCAACATATCTTTACTCATTCTCTGAATTTTGATAGTTCTCAAAATAGTCTCCTTTGGATGCAATTCACTGTTCTGGAGTTTTTGCCTGTCTGCAAAAACATGGGGGAAATCGTTTTTGGACAGGTCTTCCATAGCTGCCTCTGCAGCCTTCTCTACTGCTTCTGAAGATGGTAAATACCTCTTGCAAAAGTTTGAATTGAGAATGGAAATATGTTGAATAAGAGTAGTAGAAGAGGGACTAGAATAAATGAAAATAGTGTCAATTTTAAGGAATAAAAAAAATACATGGGTTTAAATACTGACTACAAAGATATACAAATATTATTGCAATATGTGACCTTCATTTATCATTTTTCTGCATCCAGCATGTTGTACGGTATAGATTACGGCTTTCAATTCTGAAAGCCATATATCTGGAGGTTGAGAGGGATGAGTCTCTCAAGAAAGCACTTGGTGTACCTCAGCTACATGAGCAGGTGTAGTGAGCCCATGAGGGCAAAACTGTTCTGCAAGATTATCATAAGTAATGCATTAGTGATTTCCAAATTATCGATAAATTCACGACTCACGAGTGAGGAGTAAATTTATCTAGAGAATTTGGAAATCAAGAGTGGCATTTGTTAGGACTATTTAACGAATAAAATTAAGCTGTTTACTCACAAATCATTATTTAACTATAGTTATTTTAAAATATTTATATATGTAATGTAAACGGCGATGTTTGAAAACAAATGAGAAACGATTGGTACGCTTCATTTGCTTCTTTTGTTCATCACTGCAACCAGATCATATTATTTATTGCCAAAGGATCGCAATATTGTAAGAATGCACCCTAGTGGAGAAATTTATAACCAACATTATAGGTATTAATTAATTTCTATGATGTAAATATGTCAATTATATTTTTCTGCAACATCATTTCCTGGAACATAATTCGTTTAAGAAAGTGCAAACAGTGGTTTCTTTTTTTTTTTTTTGGTGGTATAATCAATTACTACAAATATTTTTATATTATCTCCCACATGCGCTATCTGCTGACATTTATGCACTATATATATAATCTGGTAGCCGTATTTCTTAGAGAGTCAGTCACTGCAAAATAATGCTATGACATATTCAGAACGTTAAAAAGGAGGAGCTCTCTTTAATATGACAAACTTCAGTTGATAAATTTGAGGTGAAACACGACTGTGATTGGTTGTAAATCAAAATTCATTGAAATGTGATTGATCATTGACTCACATTTGGGGGCATGAGTTAAATAGTCAGCAAAAACTCAGACCTTCTCCTGGAGGAGATAAGCTCAAGTTCCATTGGAATTCTGAACTCCAGCAAGATACTATTTAACTTCTCCCTCTTAAATTAATCATATACTTTTTTGAAGTCTATATAATTATAGTTAATGCACATTTTATTTCCACTTCTTTCCTAAAATCTGCCTTATACTAAATCTGATCTGTCGTAGATCTGTTTCTTATAAGTCCACATTGATGATCTCCTAGAATGTCATCAATATGAGGAGTAAGTCTGCTTATTAATATATTTGTTAGAATTTTGTCAAAGATGAAAGAAATGAGAAGGCCCTGTAGTTGGTGCAATTAGTTTTTTTTCTTCTTTCTTATAGTTTGGTATGATAATCAATTCTTTCCATTCATTTAGAAGAGCTACTTTGCCTAAATCATACTAAGCAACTGGCGTATCTTGTCCATCAATTTTTCTCCCCCTAATTTTATCTATTCTGCTGGGAACCCATCTGAACCTGAGCTATACATATCTTCAATTTTTCTACCGCCATTTCAACCTCTAATGCACTTGATTCTGTGACTAACATTTGTGTTGTTTGTAAATCATCCTTTTCAATATCCTGTTCTGCATGCACATTTAATAGGTGATTAAAGTATTTTTTTTCCCATCCATTTAATACACCTATTGAATATATAATATTTTCATTGAATATATAACATAATATCTCCATTTTCATTTCCAATTATATTTGTTCTAGCCTGAAACCCTTTCCTCTCTATTCTAATTCTCTTATATAATTCTCTGATATTCCTAATTTTAGCATTCATTTCAAGATCATTAATTTTCTCTCTCAAATATTCCTTCTCTTTACTCTATAATATCTTAGTGGTTTCCCGTCTAATGCTACCTATTCATTGTAAATTTAGTTCATTTAGCTCTTGTAATCAATTATTTTTTTACTAGCTTTCTTTTATTTACAATGTTGGCACATTCCTCATCAAATCATTTCTTGTTTTGCTTCTTTTTTAACTAACCAATGCTTTCTGATGCAAGCAATTTTATTTATCTAACATTCTTTATATATACCAGTTTCTTCTTTGGTTGCATATTTCCATCTGAAGTTCCAGTATTTCAAATCTATTAGCAATTCTGATCTGGTATTTTTGCTGCAGTTCATCTTTCTCAGTTTTTTAATTCAAAATTTTTAGAATCATCTTTAGCATTTGTTCCTCTCATAAGTGATAACCGTTCTCTGATTTTCTCCCTGACCAGATGATGATCCAAATTGCAGTTTGTCTCTCTAACTGATCTAAAATTGATAATGCTACTGTGCCAGCATTTGTCCACTAATAAATTATCTATCTAGCTCCGAGTTTCACCATTTGGAGACATCCAGATGTATTTATGAATATCCTTATACTGGAATGTTGTGCTCTTAACAATAAGATGTTTTGATATGATAAAGGTGACTAATCTAACCCCATTGTTGTTACTATCTTCATGAAGACTGAATTTGCCAATTATTGGTTTGAATATATCTTCCCGCCCCACTTTTGCATTAAAATCTCCTAAGACAGTTTTCATATGATATCGTGAAAGGCTATCAAATACGCATTCTACTTCTTCATAGAACTCATCCTTGATCTTGTCATGTTTATCTTCTGTATATTTACAATTACAAAATCATGTCTTTACCTTTTAGAATTATGTATGATATCCTATCACCGACAAACTTAATTTCTCAGATAACAAAGAGGATCCTCCTTCAGACTAAAAAACCTGTTCCAAATTCAGGTCTCACTGCACTCCCATAGTATAATGCAAAGCTTCCTGATTCCTGACTATACTTCTTCTGGTTATCTCACTTACTGTAAAGCTACTACATCCAAGGGTGATTTATCTAATTCCTGCGTTAATATTTCTAGTATTCCACTACTATGTAATGTCTTAACATTCCATGTTCCTAGGAATATGTTCCTGTGTTTGAATCATTGTCATGGATTCCCTGAAGTAGTCCCCGCCTGGAAAACCGAATGAGTGACTATTTTACCTCCAGAAAATTTTACCTCAGTGGAATTCATGTCCACATTTCTTGACGGTTGTATTTTTAGAGAAAGATTGTCGCTCTTTCCACCAAGGTACTTTTTTTGTCTGGCTTATCACTTTTAACCTGTCCAGCATAAGTAACCCTTTAGACAGCAATGCTACCACCGGCATAACTCTCAGGGTCATTTAAGCATGCAAACCACTCTATCATGACAAGGTAAAGATACCATGGAGGCAACATTAGATAATAATTGAGTTAATTTTTTATAAAGAAGTTTAGCTTCTTCAACTGATGAACAAGCACCCATGAAATCAACATAAAAACTATTAAGCAAAGCTTGCGAAGCAATAGAAAAATTTGTTCAAAGTTAAAACTGGGAACACATTATGAGGTTCTTAATTAATAAATTAATGAGTCATTTTTACATCTTACCTCATATATCATGTTTTATTAAACACGGTAACTATAGTTCTCAAATGATCTTGTCATTCATTTTCAACCACCATTATGACTACCGGATAATCGTTGGAATCTCCCTTTGTAACGTTGCCATCTGGTGTTGATTTGATGAACTTCCGTAAGTTACCATGTTTAATAAAACATGATATATGAGGTAAGATGTAAAAATGACTCATTAATTTATTAGAAAAGTTTGTGCTTGGTTCATCTTCCGAGCTAAATGGCTGTGGTCCAGTTTTCTTGAAACCCAACATTTCATCTACTACTGCGGTAGAATGTCTACAGCCGACTGTTGAGGAGTTCATGCAGAATATCCTGAAGATATCTATCACAGTAGTAGACAAAACACTGGGTTTCAAAAATCCAGGCCCACAGCCATTCAGCCTGGAAGACAAATCAAATAAGAATCAAGACACCGGCTGTGAAAGCCTAAAATTTTAAATAGAGAAATTATCTTTACTTTCATTAGAAAGTTAAACTAGATGAGATGCTAAGGTACTAGCACAAGGATATAATAAGTTACTGTAGTATTTTGGTATAGTTGTAGAGGATTCTGAGTAGAATTTATCCACACAATCTTGTGTAATCTATCATTAGAATAATTGCCAATACATCTTAGTAATGTCGGCTATAAGCACAATTTCATACTTTCTAAAACAAAGCATGATTTAAAAACAAATCATCTTTTACAGTGGGACTCACACACAAAATATCATGAAGTGAGAAGTTACTAGTAGATCGAACGCTACCGTCAAATACAACTTTAGTTTTAGTAGTAATAGATAAGGTTTAAATACAGCGAGATGAGGAATATAGAATTCTCCATCCTTTAATTGACTGGAAATATGGATGGGAAAGCGGTATCAGCGGATGATTGAGATAATGAATCAGTAATTGTATTTAAAATAGCATTGATAATAGACTTACCTTAACATAACGAGCATCGTGTTGATAACCATCCAAGTGAAATACACATCATTCATACTCGAGATGGTTACTTCGTCAGAGAAAATTAGATTGCTTCAATCAAGTTCCTCTTGAGTAGAAGTGGAAGCAAGACAATTCATGATCTGCTCATCATCCAATATAACCTTCCTGGCAGTTTGACGGGACCTTATAGCAAGGCTATTGAACCATGTCTTAGCGGTTGCTGTGAAGCCCAGAAAGTTTGACCTGATTATTAGTTATGGGGAAGTTAGAAATGGGTGACAGCTAACTTCACTAATTAAACCCGTGTCCTCTCTCCAGGAAGACATTTGATGCCTTCGAGGAATTAAATGATTTCTTACTTCTCTGTCTGGGCAAAACCGACTGGCCCATCTTTGTGCCATAGATGCAGGAACACTAAACTCTCTTTCCATTATGGCAACGGAAAGACCCCCTTTTTTTTATTATATCCAAATATTAAAATCATTTTTACCTCACGGTATATAAGGGTTATAATTATGTAACATTAACATAAAACAATATAACAAAAGACAATTACATAACAATATTATAATAAAGATGAACACATTAAAATTAAATTATAGTTGAGAATAAAAACTATTTACAAAAGAAAAGAAGTAATTATAACATTTTTTGTCGTTAAGAACATGACAAAGGGGACTGGAATAATTTTTATCATTAAAATTCAAATATGTTTCAAGTTTATAACGTTCAAATCACAACATTGGACAATTAAATAGAATATGTTTGACTGTTTGAATATCTTCTCCACATTTACAAGTTGCATTTGATGATATTTTAAATTTGTATAAATATTAATATTATTCGTTTTTAAACATCTTAATGATGGACAAATTATATTTGAAAAGAAAAATATACACCTAGACCAGGATTTGAACCCAGGAACTTTGACTCTCTGTGTCAATGCTCTTCCATCTGAGCTACCTAGGCCTCCAATCTAAATGTGTTTAGAGGCCTAGGTAGCTCAGATGGAAGAACATTGACATAGAGAGTCAAAGGTCCTGGGTTCAAACCCCGGTGTTTAGATTGGAGGCCTAGGTAGCTCAGATGGAAGAGCATTGACATAGAGAGTCAAAGGTCCTGGGTTCAAACCTCGGTCTAGGCATATATTTTTCTTTTCAAATATAATTTGTATAAATATGCCTGAAATTTTCCATGTCTGGTTAAAAATTGAGTTAATATGAAACTGGGAACTATATTTGGGCATTTAAGTCTATTGTAGATTGTTGGGAAAAATAATTCTCGAGTTGCCATACCATTGTTAGTATTTTGCCATAATATATCCTATTCAACAATAATATACTCCTTGATTTTCCACTTTATGTAAGAGGACACAAGTCATAACTGATTAGTAAATTTGAACTGGCAGCTGACTTTGCCAGACTGTCTGCTCATTCATTCCCAGTATCTCCAGAGTGTCCTCAAATCCAGGACAAACACATGTTTGTTGAATTTTTAATGAAGCAAGTTTCTTATTTCACAGGCAATAGGATCCAAATTAAATTTGTCAGCAATAAGTTAGTAGAGCTGATTTGGAGTCACTTATTATACAAACACTTTGTTGTTATTTGAGCACCATTTAATAGCTTCTTTTATAGCAAAAAAATCTTGCTTGAAAAATTGGAGCATTGTGTTGAAAGCTCCAAATGAGAAGATAAAATTTCTACACCAATTTACCTCTTCAGACATTTCATCCAAAATATCGCGATCCATCAGTAAAGAACTTATATTCATCAACATGTTCTGAAAACGATTCTCTCTGATCTTTTGTAATTAGCCGGGTGATCTGCAGAGAGAAAATGTTCTGACCTATGAAGATGAAATTGGGAAAAAACAGCAGGAACTTCGTGGCCTTTTTTGATGTTACTAATGTAGGCTTTGAAAAGACCAGTTAGAAACGCAGGTTCAATTTCAGAAACAACCAGAAAGACCCTTGCAAATGAGTCATATGAACTGCAAATGTAGATTTTGCCTGTCCAACCTTTCTCAGGGTTTATAGATGAAAGTAAACAGTACAAAGGAAGAGGTCTAAATTATGTTTGAATATGATCATTCTAAGAGATGCTGTCACATTATTTTGAGAATGTTTATGAAATACTATTTTCAAGAACAAAATATGCAACATTATTGTGCTTTCTTTACTTTTTTTGTATTCATGTTATATAGGGTCTTCATCTATTACACAATTTTCAAAAATGCAATTACAGCAAACTCCCGATTACACTAGCCAACAGTGTAAAATGTAACTGGAAAAGTAAGTAAATGTTTCATAAGTATATTGACCACACTGATAACGAAAAAGACAATGAAAAGCTCGAATTAGCTCTTATTTCAAAGTTAAAGGGGGTGCATTAAACCCTTTTAAATTATGATTTTGTTTAGATTAATTTCAGCCAAGCAGCTACAGCAACATCACTATTTATCCCAGGATCATGCTTCAAACCTCATTCTCTTCAAAAAAAGAACATTCTTTAAATGGTACCATTCAAATACTGCTATCATGTACCCGAGGCGGAAAAAATTGAGGGAAATCAGGACTTTTTCTGAAAATCCCTTGTTTCTAAGTTCGGGCCCCCTGCACCCTCCTGTGTTAATGCACAGATCTTGAAATCAACTGAAACATACTAAGAGGTGCACGCAATATGTGTGCAAAATTTCAATCTTCTATGTGCAAAGTAAGGGCAAAGTGATGACGTCATTACCCCCTATATCTTGATACAGAAGAATGTGTTTTACAATGCATCCACACTTGAAAAAAAAAAGCAACAAGCTTTACTAGAACATTTTAAAGCCAAGACTTACATTACTCTCTTTTGGGACTAATGGTGGTTATGGTCACTAACTATGAAGTGTGAGGTTGTTCATCGACTCCTACAAAATAAGTCTCAAGTGTGTCCTACTGCATAATGGCAATATATTACCATCGATTCCGATTGGTATGAACCTTACATGAAAGAAACACATGTTTAACATGAAGCATTGTTATTGCGACTTCAACTATGACAATTTTAAATGGCAGATTTCCGGGGGTTCTGAAAATGATAGAACATACTACTTGGGCTACAAACAAGTTTGTTACTTCCAGTGTCTCTGAGATAGCCGCGCACATAGCACTTCATCATAAAAAAAGAAAGATTGGCCTACATATTAATCACATGAACCAGACCTCACAATGTTATGCAAGAAGCACTTGTCGAATCCAAGAACGTAATTTCTCCCTGCTCTTCATGGAAATTTGGGCCTAATAAAAACATTTTGTGAAGGCTATGGACAAAAACTGGGGTAGCATTTATCTATTTGTGCCAGAAATTTCCACAGCTTAGTGAGACAAAAAAAAAAAGAGGTGATTTTCGTGGAGCCCAGATACGGAAAATGTAACAAAGATGAGCATTGCAACATCATCCTGGCAGACTACAGAAAAGTTAGCTGGGGATGACTTTCTTCAAGTGTCAACAAACTTTCTAGGAAATAAGAGGGCAGAAAACTATAAGGATTTTGTGGAAAATCTTCTCCACGGCTACGATAGAATGGAGCGTAAACAGTTCTCCTTAAAGTTACATTTCTTAGATTCCCACTTGGACTTTTTTCCTGACAACTGTGGGGCTGTAAGCATGAAAATGAGATACCAGGGAAATGGGAGTGCATCAATGTTAGCTGATTACTGCTGGACAATAATTAGGAAATCACCAGCAGAAAATTACAAATGCCAGGCACAGCGGTTTGCGCCTTCAGTGCACTTCCTCCAAGGGATAACAACAAGGTAAATACCTACCTAAGCTCATATCGGCAATAACATAAAGTTAGCATTAACTTCAAAACGAGAGTTAATCTTGCATTTTCAATAACATTTTCGTTATCAGCACATCCGAAAACATTAAACATTAGCTGTGTTCCATGGCAGTTACAGAAAAAAAGTAAAATTATGTTGGCTAGTGTTATCTGTGTTTAATGGGACCGAGATATGCACGGAAAATCGAAAAAAAACACAGTATCAATCCAATTAAGTTATTCGGTTGCCATGGAAGTTGATTAGAAATTCTATTAACCCACTTTAACACTACTTAAATGCAACAAATATTCATAAAATGTTATATTAAATGTATTTAGGTTGAGTCGTAATTATCATTATTTTACTTTACTCTTAAATATGAAAGAAAATGTGGGACTATTTCCTGTCATGAACCACTCTGGTTATGGACAGTTATTCAAAATGGCCACTGTAATACAGCGACAACTCACACAAGTGACCACCGATATCCACACTTACAACCAACTATGGCATATAATCAGTAATTCCCACACTAGGAGTAACCACCGATGACCACACTACTAACCAGTGATAAAACCCCACTGCCACAGCATTATCTATGGTTTCAATCTCTAACAACAAACCTTTCAGTGACTCATGCAACAGAAATTTCCGAAATTGTATTGCATTCTCAGAATATTGGTTGGTACTGTTAAACGCGTCAGGGGAGGGGGTTGTGAGTGAAGGGTACTCTATTGTGCTATTTCTAAGCGCAGTTCACAGTAGCATGTTTAAAAAATGAAGAAGAATTTTTTCATAACAATACAAAAATACAGTATTTTAAAAAAAAAACAAAGTAAAAAAGAGTCATGCACCAGATAATCTGCAAACTGGGATAAATATGCGCATGGATAATCAGGAGTTTGCTTGTAATTAAATAAAAAATGCATCAAAATTTATTTTATTTTCATCTACATAAACACTTCCCATTTAAGGGTGATCCAAGAGTCCCACATGCACCCACTGCAAACCATAGTTTGGTGTTGTTTTGGGCAGGTGGTGTGAACGGCCCCATTTTTAAGATTTTGACAGTTAATGCACTAACAGTTAATTGGTGAGGCATTATCATGAAATGATGTCAGAAACAACAATTGTGACCTGCTCTGGATACAATCCCAATATGTTGTTTCACATCCCACAAGACAAGAACCCTATTCCATATTAAATTCCCTCAGTTTGTGATCTAAATTCGTGGCGACTTGGAATGGCCTCTCAAATCTTGTGGACCTTAGTTCCATGTGACTTCTTTTTTATGGGGTTATGGTGAAGAACAAAGTCTACGTGAACAAACCACCAGACTGTTGTTCAACTTGGGGAAGAAATTCAACATGTCATCAACAACATCAACAGAGATGTCTATGAAAGGGTCTCATTACCAGAGAGACCGGAACTTTGGCAGAATGCCTTTTTAAATGTGGTTAAATCTATCTTCAATTTGAAAGAGAATGTGTATGATTTAATACCTTGGTGATTGAAATGCCACAGTTTTATGTTGCCTTTTTCAACATAAATGCCTAAATTTACGAAATAAATATTTTTTGATGCCTTTTATTTGATTATTTATCTAGTGTTTATTAATTTACTATTAAAAATTGGCCTACAGGTATTTTTAATTTATTCCTATAAACCGTTACAATTGAAAGTGACTTCACCGAATGTATATTATTGCCTTTCAGTCAGTTTATAATTATTCTCTTTGCAACAATGAGTGCTGCCATACAAAAAATATATAAAATATGCAGAAAGACATTTTAATTACTGCATATGTTTATTTGGAAACTTAATTTTTCTTTCAGTTTTCATTGGCGACGTTATTTATAACTAGCAGCAACATGCTGAAATTCAGTGTTCCCTTTATACAGTAAAATGCAAAGTTACGTTTAGCACATTTAGATCCGACATTGTTGTACTGATGATAACAATACTCACATGCAAAATATGCGAGCAGTCAGTAAACTACAAAAAGAAAAACATTTTAGATCATATACATATCAGTACAAACAAAAACAAAAATTTGCTTTCCACGGTTACTGGGAAGAAGATTTTATTTGCTTCCGACAGTAAATTGCAAACATTGAGTCGTCAAAAATCTCAATTTTGTAAGTTTTTCTAATTGCCTTTTGTTGCCTATCTCTAGCTATTTATAATACCTTTTTCCGCTGCCTATTTTAGCTATTAATAATGCCTTTTTGTCCTGCCTATTTTAAGGGGATTTATTATGCCTAACACTGTCTGGTCTCTGGTCATTATAAAACTTCATTAGGCTGAGTAAACTGTCTGTTGAGACAGTGGAGTTGCACATATGCCTGATATAATTTTCCCACACTTAAATGGTGAGTTGTTAATGTAAGGTAAAGTGATTCAACAACAGGCCCAAGAGGCCCTTGGGGTAGTAGGGAGGTTAAGTCTCCCACTTTTTTCTGGACAATCGGCACACTTGATGTCAGCCGGGTTGTCAGGCCCTGCATTACGGGCCGCCTTTACCCCCCAGAACAAGCATCTGGTACTCATTTCCGTTAGAGGCTGAGTCGACCCCAGGGCCATAGTGCTGCCAGAAGGTTTGGGTCAGTTTAAAAAATCCTGACCCCAATGGGACTTGAAACCCTCGACCCTCCGGCTTGTAGCTCAGTGCCTTAACGTATATAGAATTAAAATAAAAAAATTAAAAAAATTTTATTTCGATACATTTTTTTACTTAATTACAGCAATCTCCCGATTATCCGTGTTAATTGGGACCGAGATATGCATGGAAAATATAAAAACAACGGATAATCCAAACCAAGTTATTCTAACAATAAACATATAATACAGTATATTTGAAGAGAAAAATTTTCGCCTAGACCGGAAACTCGAACCTGGGACCCTTGGCTTTCCGGGCCAAAAGTGCTCTACCAACTGAGCTACCGAGGCGAGTTACGATCTAGATGCAAATTTTTATCTTATATACGTTTGTAATTCCCTATAATATAATAAAAAAATATAATACAATATTTATTACAGTACTGTAATTGAAAACTGTTTGTACTTAAAACAAAATTTTCTTTCCAGTGGTTTCCAAATTTAATTTATTCGGTCTGTAAATTTTAAAAATATTTAGTTCCACATTTTCTTTCATCCACGTTGTTCACAGCCCGCAACTTCTTTCAAAAAGAGAGCTATATCTTGTAGCATCATCACAGTTTTCGGAAGTAATAGTTCATTCTTAGGTGTGGCATATGTTTATTCCACAATCAGTCTATTGTGGGTGGTTTCATTTTTCCCCATAAATGACATGTAACATATTTAAAGATTTTTAAAAATGTGAAATCAGTTACCTCATGTATTAGGTTTTCATACAAGGTCGGCACGATAATGTTGTTTAACACTAGCAATGGCACCTTGGTCCATGTGGTTGAATCAGAGATGTTGACACATGGTGCAGGTATTTCACAATTAATCTGAGCATCATCAGATATAAGCCTCATTTGAACTTGGGTAGCAGGGTGCATGTGTCTAGACAGTTTAATAGGTAGCCCTTCCTTCTCAAAAATGCAGTGGGTACCATTAGACGCATCAGGGGAGGGGTTATGAGGGAAGTTATCTTTATTGTGCAAGTTTCTAAGTGTAGTTCACAGTAGGAGCAGTTTAAAAGTAAAGAATTTTTTTAATAACAATGAAAAATAATCATTTTTAAAAAATACAGTAGGGAAGAACCAAGCCCGAATAACTGCAAACCGGGATAATATGTGTGTGGATAAATGAGAGTTTGCTGTATTGCATTTTTATAAAAATTGCAAAATATATTAAAGACCCTATATTTAAAACTGAGCATACAGTGGAGGAAATTGGTATAAAGCCACTACCTTTTAGTAGTAAAAAAACAACCTGAAATATTTATGCAAATACAGTATGTGTTGTCATAGATTACATATAATTATCTTGGACATTTAATTTCATAAAGGTCTCTCTCATTTTGTATTTATTATATATGTAAAATAATACGTAAAAATCTAAGAAAACGCTGTTCTAGGGGTGGAAATCGGTTATAAAGCCAGGTCAACGTCTGGCTCTTACAGAGACATAAATGTAAACAAAACACTGCAATTACATGGAGACGACGTGTCTGTGAGCATCTTCATCAGTTACAAGTCAGCAAGTACGTACACAATGCCACATAGAAAGCCTGTATAAAATGAAGCAGAAATTCAAAAAAAAAAAAGAGTTAGTTGCCTTCAAAGGAGATGGGCCTTTCCAATAGGACAAATACCTACGAAATTGGGGCTTCAAGATGTGTCATTGATAATTTTGTCAAAACTGGGCTCACAAATATGGAAAAACAAAAACGAGGAAATATGGACGGACAAGAAAATTGTCTGAGCCGCAACTAAACGTCTCATTTTACGTAAAGCAAAAAGGTAAGAGTATTTTCTTCTCAAATCCAGGCTGATTTGAAGTGCCAGTAACAGCCAGACGAGTAAGACAAATTCTGTCAGAAGACAAAGAACCTAAAATTTAAAAAGAAACACCTCTGAATGATGCACATAAGAAAGTTAGAATGCCTTTTGCTGAAGAACACATGTCCTGGACCTCAGAATGGAATAAAGTAATGTTCAGATGATGAGAAGAAGTTTAATCTGGACGGGCCTGATGGCCTTCAGTATTACTTCCCCCCTTGGAACGACCTCCATACTGAAAAGCAAGTTAGAATGAGTGTAGAAAGTAGTAGAAACTTTGGTGGGTGAAGGCGTTTATGATTTGGGACAGCATTCTGCTTTAAAAGAAGATAAAAAATAGCATGGATACGCATCAAGATGAATTCTGAGTCCTACACTGAGGAGCTTCTGGAGTCCTAATTGATACGAATGTATGAGAAATTTGGCGAAGATCTAATTTTTCGGCCCAGATAATGCTTCCATTCCGTGTGTCTGCCAAAACAAAGGAGTGGTCGGAAAGAAAGAGAAAGAAATACCACTTTTGACGTGGCCAGTCAGAAGTACGAGTGATTTAAATCTGATTGAGAAATATATGTGGGATCCTTGGCGAGGCGTGCTTGTATCCAAATGGACGGCCAGTTTGGGACAGTAAGCTGAGCAGAAAAATGTTATTCAGGAAGAGTGGGCTTCAATCTCAGTGGAAGAAATAAAATACTCTCATCAAGTCAATGCCAAAGAGGAATCTTCCAAGTAATTAAACAACAATGGAAGGTTCAACTAAATTTTAGAACTTTCTTGTAAACTTTGCGCTCAGTCTGTTTGGTTTAATCTGTGAAAACATGATGAAGTGCCTTTATTACTAATTTCCAACCATATGTGAGAGTGGGTTCTTCATTGTTTTCATTGTACTTTTTTTTGGATGGAAAATGGATAATTAATTTTGACATTATTTGTGTGTGTTTTATACTCAATCACCTCCTAGGTTAATATAGAAAAATGCCAAAGAAAAGAGTAAATAAACTTGTGTTAACACTTTTTAAACAAAGTGTCTTTATACAATTTCCTCCACTGTACCAGTATTCAAAATTGCTTAACATTTTCATTCTTCTTTTATCTATAAGTGGCAAACTGACCATTGTCTGCTAGTGAATTTTTCCTGCTTCATGTGTACTGTTTTATATTTCTTGTATTATGCTAATATAATGAGTACATGAATATTTTTTTGCACAGAGAAAATTGTGTATATTCTAGATCTATGTTGAGAAATCTGTTTATTAAAAATAAGTATTGCCACAGGATTCGAAACTGAAGACCAATGTAATACAGTGCCTATCATGGTTCTTGCACTAACCATCTTCGCTTATTGTAAACTCTGGAAGTCAGCATGCATTTATTCCTTCTTGTTCATACACAAAATAAGAGAAAGATTTTAATATTACTTCACATATCTCTGTTCAATTCATACAAGTATTACAATTCTTCAGAGCCTCAGAAATATACTATTCAGTCTGAATTGTAACATATTGCAGACTACTGAAGCAAATAAGTAAATCTAAGCTACTTGAATATGTGTGGTTTCCATGTGAACAAAGCTTTGCCATGAGGCAATGTGGAACATGCAAGGCTTTGAATATTTCCAAGCCACTCATGGTTTCTGAGCAGCAAATGTACATAATACAGGGTTTTGTTTCAGAATTCCTATTGCAAATTCCCAAGGATTGTAGAGAGAATATGTGCATATCATAAAGTTTTTTGATTAGAATCAATGTCCAGAAATGTACTGTTTTGAAAGCCAAATAAGTTTGAGAGATTCAGAAAATGCCATCACACTGGTGTAAAAACCATGTATACAATTGACACATGGTACAAAATATGCCAGGTCCATTGAAACAAACTTTCTGTGGGTGGGGTAAGGGTGGAGTTCATGATCAAGCAAAACATACCAGACACGTGTTTGGACACGTTCATGGTAGTGCCAATGTTTCACGCATTTGTCGACAGGG
>JASPKZ010002087.1:0-42847 GCA_030220185.1 Diploptera punctata
CTCCAAATCTATGTTAAAAAATAAATGAATACTCTAAAATTACCAAACATTATAAAAATGGTGTACACTTACTTTATCACTCCCTAACCTGATCCAACCAGCGATAACCCAAACAGCGATAGAAAATCATAGACTAATCATATACCTGTGGAGAAAATAGCATTTAGCACTCACATATTGTCTAACAGTTCATAATATTATGATTTGCATATTTAAATAAATCCTCAAAATTGTCTAATATGTTATAAAATTGTTTCAAAAGTTAAAAATTTAAAATCATTTAGTACGTACAGAAGAAGAGCCTATAGATTACAACAATTAACTGAAAAATCAAGTCGCTAGTAGAATTGCAGTTGAGCCATACAAGGCTAATAGAGCACCTCAAGATTTAACATCCTAAGAGCAAAAGTTGGTAACGGAAAAAATATATGGAAAGGCGAACTTGATTTTCATAGTCTAATGCCTCATCTCCTACAGATACAAACAGATCATGTCCTTGGTTAAAAAGAATATATGATGCAGGTACTGAAAACCACCTTCAAAATGTTTGTGAATCTTACAAATTGTAACCAATATTTACTGAACATTGAGATTACTTAGCAATAAAGGAATGAACTCTATAAGATGCTGCAGCAAATTAAAATAGTGACTCATAAGTACGAGGTAACTCACTCAAATATTATTAGTCCATCACCCGGTTGAACATAGAGTAGGGAATTCCCAGGGTCTCAATTCAATTCCTCTTATAACCACAAAGTTCTTTTTGTATAAGTTAAAACAAGTCAACCAGACAACTGATAGCTACTGAATGAAACTACTGAAATCCGATTAGAAAATCAACTGAGTTGAAGTACTATATCATACTATCATTAACTCTCAAACTTCTTCTGCTTAACATGACCAACCAATTCTGTCACCTTGGCCTTCTGAGCTGTCATATCACACATAAAATACTCTTCTCTTCCTTCAATATTAGCCAAGGCCTTACGATCCTATAGAAATTTTCCCTCCCGTTTCATAGGACGCCCATGATCTTCGCCCCTTGGTATATAATTATAAACAGCTTTGGGGATCCGATTTGAACTCATTCTTTCAAGATGGTGTTTCCATTTAGTTGGTACTGTTTAAAATATCAAAATTGGCATATCCTCAATTCTTTTAAGTGGTTTCCTTTGCCGATCCCTCGGTGTAACCCCCTGTTCTGCGCATGAATCTCTTTCACAGCCGTTATTCTGCTTTCATCACGCTTTTAGTGTCCTCTTCACTACCATAGGTCACACTGGTCTAAACAAAGTGTTATATAAACGTAACGGGTGTTTTTTTTTGTACAAGGGAGGGTGCATAACTTGATTATAATTCCTAAACTTTTATTATAACTATAATTTTTTCAGGATATCCTTTCATCCCCCAGATGAGAGATAATATCAGAATATTTACATTGGGAGTCTTTCCTTTATTTTCGTTTCCTTCTCCAGAAAAGCCTGACCAGAGGGCTCTAAGATGGCTAGGCCTCATCACTGGTCTTGCCTTCCTTTGGCCAGCAATGAACGAAGGACTCTATTATGCTTTCAAGGTTTTATACGAGAATTTCCGGAATTTCCCGGAGGATCAGATATATTACTTAGTAGGAACTTTTCACAAAGAAATGAATGACGTGTTTTATTTATTTAACTTTCACATGGGAAAGAACACTATGAGGTTTTAATTTAAGAATTAAATTAATGTTTTCATTTACCTCACATCATATCCTTTTTTTTCTTCTATACTGCAGTTTCGGGCTTATCTCCATCATCAGTAGCCTCTGGTCGACCGGTATTATGTCGTTTCTTGCAGTTCTCTTCTACTTCCTATCGGTGGACCGATGAACCTCTGGATTAGGTCAAAATTTGCATGGAGTTTTTCGAAATTCATGAGTTTATCTTCTTGTTTTTTTGGATGTGGGATTTTCTTCCATCTGACTGTGAGTGTCTCAGTTTGGGAAAAATCCACATCCAAAAAAAGATATAACTCATGTGTGTTTTCTCACAGTTTGGGAGAAAAATCCACATAAAAAAACCAAGAAAGTAAACTCATGGATTTTCGAAACTCCTGCAATTTTGACCTAATCCAGATGTTTCATCGGTCCACGATAGAAGTAAGAAGAGAACTGCCAAGAAATGACCTAACCCGGTCGACCATAGGCTACTGATGATGGAGATAAGCTCCGAAACTGCAGTAATAGAGAGAAAAGGATATGAGGTGAGGTAATAAAAACATTAATTTAATTCCTAAACATGTTTTATTACTATGATTGACATTATTATAAAAAAATTAACCGGAAAATGTCCACTATTTGTCTAGCATTAATTCTTCTAATTATACAGAATCACAGTGGCACATGCAGAAGTTGCTGAATGGTTAATGTAACTTCCATGTATGTTGCTCTAAGTCGCTTAACCCAACTTTCGGAATAAATTCCCAAATACTAAAAAAATGGGACATAAACCACTTCCCATTTCCTAACCTAACAAACAAATTACAAGCTTACTTATTTAATAAACTGTAAACTAATATTATGTACCACTAACTTGTCCCATCGGAAGCTAACAAAATGCAGTTTAATTTCTTGTAATATGGTTTGGAATTATTTTTGAATGATTGTAACACTGATTTGAGAGCCATCTAGTAGATGTTACATTAAGCATTTGCGCGTCTGTAGAGTTCGATCACAATATTCGCGTTATTATCACAAATATTTAAAAATCATAAGAAATTTAAATTATATTGGGAAGGAAACATTATGAGGTTATATCATTAATAGTGAGTGGAGAAACATATTTTTAAATCGTTCACTGCATACATTTTCAAACTTCTTTTATACCGACGGTTTCAGACAATATCATGTCCTTCTTCAGTCGTGGCATCCCACTGATATAAATTCCGTGATTGTTGATTTTCTTTAGTGATATCACCTCTTGTGCCTGCCATATAAACTTTGTAATTACAATTTTTAGCCACCGAATATCGAAATTCATAGATTATATTCCGGTGGGATAAAAAATTTAATTACAAAGTTTATAATCCCAATGAAAGATGGCGGCAACAAGAGGGTGATATCACTAAAGAAATCAACAAATCACGGAATTTCATCAGTGGACGCCATGACTGTGAAGAAGGACATGATATTGTCTGAAACCATCGGTATCAAAGAAGTTTGAAAATGTTATGAGGTGAGTCGATTAAAATATGTTCTCCATTCACTATTAATCATAAGAAATGTTTATAAAATGGTTCCAAAATGTTTTAAAATAGCACGAAACATTATAAATGAACAAAAAGTGTTATGTGCAACAGTGGCATAAGAATTTGAATGGAAAAAATCGTGGCAGACAAATACAAGACCTCAGCTAAGTGAACTCTTAACAAAGACGACCTGGAAGGTAGACTTGATTTTATTTCACAGTGCTCTTTAACGGCTCAGATTGTAGCACAAATGACTGTAAATGCATGTTACAATGAACCACAGGTTACAAAATATTTCTATCATATCAATTCTTCTATTACAACATCTACAGATGCTATGATAATACATCCTAAATCATTCAGTTATGTGAATTTAGAACATATGTCAAGCAATTAACATTAACACACTTCTGCATTAACATGCTGTGTTACCTTTGATTATTACACATCTAGGTTAACTGTTCACGGGCAGAGGGGAAGAGTGTTTAGAGCTAGTATCGCCGATCTACTGAATCTGTGGTAGGGATGTAGGAGAAAACTACATCCAATCGCATATTGAACATTTTCAACTTCAAATGTGGGGGGAGAATCTCTGAACATGTGTGAAAGTTCTTAACATGGTTGTCAAATTAGTCATTTAAGCACGGAACGCTCAAGCGGTTGATCATTTTAAAATCACAGTATTTGTCGTCTCTCTGTTACCAGCCTCACAATAAATCACAAGTGGCAACATGTAATGAGAAGGGCAAGGAAGGGACAGCTAATTCCTAGATGTAACCCCAAAAGTAACAGGGTTTGTCAAGTTAGTCATTCTGCCACTGACCGCACAGAACGACAGATCATTAAAATACATAGTATTTGTCAGCTCTCTACCTGCCAATCAAACAACGTAATACAAAGGACAGCCAGTGGCAACATAATAAGGAATAGAAAGAGAAAGACAGTTTGTTACTTAACATATTTTCCGCCTCGCACAAAACACTTGGGTGGGTAATAGTTTAGGTCATTAGTTACCTTCCATTATGTTACATTAAGATTTAGATCCTCTACCCTGAAGACAACACCGATTGTGACTGAGCCAGTGTACAGAGCTTATAATGCACATTTTGCAATATTCTCATATTACCAATGTTTGTATAACATATTTTAGGTTATCTCTATCTTCACACTTAAATTAATTTTTCACTATTTTTATGTACTTTGTACTGACCAAATCAATATAATTGTACATTCCTATGTCTCGTGTTCCATACAATATATACTTAAATACATCTAGGTGTAGCCAGTTAAGGACATAGGCCTACTCAATACATGTTCATATATCAATTGTTCAGCAGTTTTTAATAGTAACTATGATAGGAGTTATTTTCAGTTTTGCTCTAAATGTTTATAAAGGGCCTAAGTAATTTCATTTCAGCAGAGATTCCATTCTTCAGAGTTGTTTCGATATTAGGGTCCAAGTTTTGAATGTTTATCATTTATTATAAAATGACATAATGAAACAATGGCTCAAACTGCACTTCTACTAGCGCTAGATTTTTCAGTTATACTGTTGTAAACTATAGCTCTTTTTTCTGCATTTACTAACATTATTTAATATTTAAACTTTTTCAAACAATTTTATAAACATTATTAGACAATTTAAAGTATTTATTGAAATATACAAATCACATATTATGACATTGTTAGACAATATTGTGATGCTAAACTGTTATTTTCTCATAGAATATATTATTTAGTCTGATTTTTCTATCGCTGTTTTTGGGTTATCACTGGTTGGACCAACGTTAGGGAGTGATAAGTAAATGTAAACCCATTTTTAATAAACGTTTGGTAATTTTAATATTATTGATACATTTTCCTAACATAGATTTAAGGATTTCTTGCAAATATTTGTCATTTTAAAAATTCAATACGACATATAGTACTCAAGGATGATAATCGGCTTGTTTCGAACTGTGGGTTCATCACTGGCTCTATAAACTCTGGCACATGCATCACTGTTGTTCTAAAATAACTTTAGAAAATTTTCATTCTAGTTTAAGTGGCAGTTTATTCCTGAAGCAATTAACAGACTTTTCACATAGAACAAGAAAATGACAAAAATAAATTTTAGTGCAAATTTCTAGAAAAAAGTAAAATTAATAAGAAAAAAATGTGGTAGTATTAATGTCAGTATTGAGATACAATTCAAATTAATACAAAATAATCTCGAAGACTATTTAACTCATGCCCCAAATGGGAGTCAGTGACCAATCACGTTTCAATGATTTCTGTTTTACAACCAATCAGAGTCGTGTTTTCCACTAAATATTTTATCAGTGTTATAATTACCACCATTAAATAAAGTTCCTCCTTTTTCATAGAGCTGAGCATGTGAGAAATAGGGCTACCGATTAAGATCTACGATTGTTCCTGAATGGCAACACATACCACATGCAGGAGTTAATATAAAAACATTTGTAGCAATTGATTATACCACCAAAAAAAGAAACCACTGTTTGCACTTTCTCAAATGTATTTTTTCCCAGGTAACAATCCAGAAAAATATAATTGTCATATTTACATCATACTACATCAGAAATGAATTAATATACAGTTTGAGTGTTTTCATTTTTTCTCCACTAGAGAGCTTTCTTACAATATTGCAATTCCTTTGGCACTACATAATATGAATCTGGTTGCAGTGATAAACAAAAGAAGCAGTATAAGCGTACCTATCGTTTCCATTATTGTTTTCAAACATCGCCGTTTACATTAAATATATAAATATTTTAAAATAACTATAGTTAAATAATGATTTGTGAGTAAACAGTTTATAATTTTATTCGTTAAATAGTCCTAACAAATGCCACTCTTCATTTCCAAATTATCTAGATAAATTCACTCCTCACTTTGTGAGTTGTGAATTTATCGATAATTTGGAAATCACTCGTGGCATTACTTATGACTATTTAACTCATGTCCCAAATGGGAGTCAATGACCAATCACGTTTCAATGATTTCTGTTTTACAACCAATCAGAGTCGTGTTTCACCAAAATATTTATCAGTGTTATAATTACCATATTAAAGAAAGCTCCTCCTTACAATATTGCGTTCCTTGGCAATAAATAATATGATCTGGTTGCAGTGATAAACAAAAGAAGCAGTAGAAGCATACCTATCGTTTCTCATTTGTTTTTCAAACATCGCCGTTTACATTAAATATATAAATATTTTAAAATAACTATAGTTAAATAATGATTTGTGAGTAAACAGTTTAATTTTATTCGTTAAATAGTCCTAACAAATGCCACTCTTCATTTCCAAATTATCTAGATAAATTGGAAATCACTCGTGGCATTACTTATGATAATCAATAAGAACCATAATATTTGTAACTTGGAGCCATTGTAATATACTCATTTGTGCTATAATTGCCTTTAAGAACTATGTAGAAGCTCTAATTCAATGCTTTATTTGGTATGGTGCTTGGTATGTGCTGCATAACTATACATTTTATGACTAGAACAGTACTCTTACCTGAACTGTTTAGTGAATTCAATGAAATTACCTTATTTTATAGACTACTGATTAAAACATACTAATACAGTGAGATCAGTATAGTATTGGACAGAAGATGCAGGATTTGTACTGTGTGCAATGACAAAGGCTTACACATGCAGGCACAGACCTTGAAATGTGCGCTGACTCAGCAGTGTACGAGTACATCCCATGCATTCACGGTCACAGCCAGATAGTGTACTTCGAATAGGTAAGGTGCTTGGTTGCTTTTCCTTATGAATTGAATGACGTGTGTATATAAGTTATTTCAATTTAAAATTTTTATCAGATATGCTACACTTCGGGTCGCAAGAAAATTCTTAAGTTCTATAGAATCGCAGTGCGCATGCACTAGTGTTCCAATTATCCCAAGGTACATAAATGCAACCTCCAGCAGTTGGCGGTATAATGTATGTGAAATCAGTATGACCAACATTGACACAAAATTCCCAGAACTTGTCTAAAAATGTATAATTAACACGAAATGAACTAGTGGAAATAGTGATTTTATGTGGTAAACCGTCCGATATTTGGAAATTTTCTTAGAATAACAGATATGACGAGGTTAAGTTATTTTACGTATCAAATCACATTTAAAAAAGCAAGGAACCTAAAAGCTAACCAAACCTAAATCAATTACTGTAACACAAATCAATTAGTCTAACGTAGGTGAAATCCAGGGAACGTGGAATCACATTTTAAAAGCAAGGAACCTAAAGCTAACCAAACCTAAATCAATTACTGTAACATAAATCAATTACTCTAACGTAGGTGAAATCTAGGGAACACGGAAATGGTTGGCAACATCTGGAGTATTTTGGGTTGTTGATGTGGCAACGCTGGAACAACATAGGAAGAGGAGGGAAAATAACAGTAAGCAATGTAGCACGACCATGTTTTAAGTAAATATATAAATATAAAAAAAAGATCGTTGCAAACATTGGAAGATGTTTAAAATGTGTTTAAAAGTGTTGCAAAAATGATTTAAACGTGTTTAAAAGTGTTTAGTGCATCAGTGGAATAAGATATTAAATAGAAAATTTTTTGCGACCTGAACCCTACAACAGCCTTTTTATCTTATAAAATAGGCGTGTATAAGTGTACACTGAATGAACGTATGTATAAAGTTTTTTTCTACTGAATAACGTATATTATTTATGATCAATATTTGTTAACTCAGTCTACCAGCCAAATACGAAAACTTTTTGAAACATGATTCCTGGGTGTAAAAAATCCATCACGTTCAAAAGTCCATAATCTGTACAACAAATTTTATAAAGAGGTGTCAAAATGTGTGGACAATAAAGGTGAACAGTTCCAGCACCTGCTTCAATAAAGTTGGTAAGTACAACAAATGGAAAAACAGCACTTAAACTATCATGAAATATTTTCAAAGTCCTATAGAACAACAGTGCACATGCACCAGAGTTTATAGAGCCAGCGATAACCCACAATCGAACCACATCGATTATCATCTTCGATTACTATCTGTCGCTACGAAATTTAAATGATCAATATTTGCAATAAATCCCCAAATCTATATTAGAAGATATATCATTAATAGGCCTATTAAAATGACCAAATGTTTATTAAAAATGGATGTACAGTTACTTATCACTCCCTAACGCTGATCCAACCAGCGATAACCAAAAACAGCAATAGAAAAATCATAGACTAAGTAATATACTCTGTGGAGAAAATAGCAATTAGCATCCCAATATTGTCTAACAGTGTTATAATATTGTGATTTGCATATTTAAATAAATACTTCAAAATTATCTAACAATGTTATAAAAATTGTTTGAAAAAGTTTAAAATATTAGGTAATGTTAGAAAATACAGAAGAAGAGCTATAGTTTACAACAATATAACTAAAAAATCAAGCGCTAGTAGAAGTGCAGTTGAGCCCCTACTTCAATGAAGCTGGTAAGTACAACAATTTATAAAATACTTATGAAAATGTGTGTGATTGTAACATCGCGATCCTATGCTGTCCGTTCCTCACCCCGAGTGCGTCAACAGTGTATAGTGGAAATCCTCGCATCTGCTAACAGTGCTATACTGATCTCACTGTATAAACAGGTAATCCAAAGCAAGCAGCAATAAGCTACTAATAAAAACTATATGCACATAAATAAAAGTAGATCCATCAAGTTAGATTATTACTATAATAACTCAGGGAAAAAAAAAATTTGCAATAAGTTTAGTAATTGACTCTCACAAATTCTTCTAAGTTGTACGGAATCGCAGTGCGCATATGAAAGTTGCCAACAAATGATTAATGTAATTTCCACTTGACGGCAGTAATAAACCTGTGTTACCAACTTTTGCAATAAATGTTTATAAGAAAAGAACATATATATCAACATCCCTATTCCTAATAGTGAGTGGAGAAACATATTTTTAAACGACTCACCTCATATAATTTCAAATTTCTTTGATACCGGCGGTTTCAGACAATATCTTGTCCCTCTTCAGTCATGGCTTCCAAGATATTGTCGTGAAACTTCCGGTTATCAAAGAAATTAGAAATTATATGAGGTGAGTCATTAAAAATATGTTCTCCACTCACTATTAATGATAAAACCTCATAATGTTTACTTCCCAATATTAATTTAATTATCCCTATTCCTAATCTAACAAAATAAATTCCATGCATATTATTTAATAAACTTTAAACTAAACTTGTGTACACTAACTTGTCTCATCACAACTAAACAAAATTAAGTTAATTCTCTGAAGTGATTTGGAATTAATTGTTAATGTTGGCAACACCGATTTCACTACAATCCAGAATGAGAAATCATGATGATGATAACGATGGACATAAAAAAATTATAAAAAATGAGAAAGAGAGAGTGCAATGCCAATATAGATAGAGTCAATAATATAAGGCTGCACTTAAACTAGCGTGAAATATTTTCAAAGTCTATAGAACAACAGTGTGCACGCACCAAGGTTTATGAGCCAGTGATAACCCACAACCGAACCACATATTGATTATCATCCTCAATTACTATCCATCGCTATGAAATTTAAATGACCAATATTTGCAATAAATCCCCAAATCTATGTTAAAAAAATATTAATTTGCATTAAGCAATTTAACATTTCATAGCACAATTTGCATAAATATATAAATATTTAAAAATTGTAAGATATTTAATATTTAAAGGAAGTAACACTATGAGGTTTATTCTAATTATTATGAGGTAGGTTATTTTGACTCACCTCACATTTGTGATTTTCTTGCAGACTGCAGTTTCTACATTCTGTGTGTTATTGTCAATGCTTCCTAAGAGTCAAAAAGAAAATGTCAAAGAAAAGCACTGACAATAACACATAGTGTGTAGAAACTGCAGTCTGCAAGAAAATCACATTAATGAGGTGAGTCAAAATAACTAACTCATAATAATTGTAAGATATGTTTAGAGAATCATTGAAAAACGTTTAAAATAGTATGAAACATTATTACAAATAGTAAAATGTGTAGTGCAACAGTGACATAAGAATGTTGTATCTAAAATCACTGAATCACTCCCTTAACTTGAAACAAAAATTTGCTTTGACAGAAACCATGAGAATGGAATATGGAGATAGTTTAAATATTAGTCAATGAAGTGATACTCTCAGCATAACACTTCTTTTCAGAGTTTCTAAAGTATTATTAACAGAAGTTTGTGATTTAAAACATGTTTCTTAAGCTTAGCTATGATATTCAAAAAGAATATTTTAACTAAAATTAAGAATATATGCCTACCAAATCTGTCACACAAGCATGACATTTAACACTTCATTTAGTAAATTAAGGAAAAGATGTGTCCAATTAAGTGCGTAAAAACAACATTATTGTTGTAAAAGTCCACATAAATACTGAAGTAAAACTCTCCTATCCACTGTGTTTAATTCTATCACTTGCACAATAAAAATACTCTTCCCTTTTCAGTTCAAGGCGGAGCAAGCTACGTCAGTCATTTACAAACAATTTTATACCTATTCAATGGTCATACAACTATTATTAAATGATTCTACATAACTAAGAGAGTAATTATTGCACTTGAAAGTACTTAAAAAACTATATATATTATCTTACTTCGTACTAAGGATAATGCAGTTTCATTTAGCTGCGCTGATACACACAATTATTTAGCTAACTAAAAACTAAGAAACGTACCACTTCTTGCCGGTGTCACCGGAAAGTGACATCATGGAATTCGGTTTGTTCATTCTTCCATCGATGAGCACCGATTTACAGTCTATGACTTTCGGTTCTCTATGACATATGACGTCACTAGCATAGAGAACAATTAGTGCATATCATGTATTTTAGTGTTTTAATTACATAAAATATTAAATTCATGTAAATATTTATATTATTGTAAAATCATTGTATTATATAATTACTAAATGTTGTTCATTAATATGAAACAAATCCAAAAAATTCTTACAATTGTTCGCAATCATCTTATTTTATTTAATTCTGTCGTTGGCACCAGATGTCGGGATGATGTCATATGAAGTAGAGTGCATAGAGCGGCATAGAGCCTATGGCCCAGAGTGGCATCCTAATACGGATGCTTCTTACTTTCGTAGAAGAGTACATGCCTTCCAAAAGGCCCTAACCCAAATCTTTTCCTGATTCTAGCATAAAAATTTATGTTAAAAAAACTTATCCTGTAATATAACTCTATCGCTTCACAATTTTCCCTAACACTTCGAACTCAACTACTTCACTATGCGCCTGCAGTCAAATATTCCATTTAGAAAAAATATTTGTCTTCATAATTATATTCGGTATCTCATGAGTCGGACAAATGCGGTCAAGTCAATACAATATACATTCTATAGATCAAAACACATCCACAAGGATCAAGCTACAGGTAGCCTGTTGTGTGATCCATAGCAAGCTGATATATGGTTGTGAAGCATTCTCGCTTCAGAACACTAGCGTAAAATTCAAAATAAATGTCTTAAATTATCTTTTTGACTTGCACTATACGATAATCTCTAACCTTCACAGAGCTGTTCAGCTACTCTACACTGATGTACTCAGTAATTATATTATCGGGAAAATTTTGTTCCAAAGAGAGATGAACAGACAGGTAAATAGCGAAGACTACATAACAATGAACTACATAGTCTTTATAGGAAGCCAGATATAATAAAAGTTAAAAAGTAGTAGGAGGTTTAAGGCTCCAATTTTTTCTAGACAATCGGCATGTTGATGTCAGTCCGCACTTGCGTGACGGCCCGCCTTTACCCTCAGAACAAGCGTCTGGTACTCATTTCAGTTAGAGGCTGAGTCGATCATAGTGCCGCCATAGGGTTTGAGTCAGTTTTAAAAATCCTGACCCCACCGGGCTCGAATCCTCGACCTTCCGGCTTGTAGTGCAGTGCCTTTAACCACTATGCTATGGCACATCCCCTCCAGATATAATAAGAACAGTTAAGTCTTGTAGACTGCGATGGGCAGATGTGCCATGAATGATGAGTGAAAGACGTTCTTGGAAGCTTCTTGTAGGAAAAAGTACAGTTAAGTCTGCGATGGACAGGACATGTGGCACGAATTATAAATGGAAGACTTGCTTGGAAGCTTCTTGTAGGAAAACCAGAGGGAAAATGCCCAGTTGGTAGACCAAGAATGAAGTGGGAAAATAACATTAACCATGATTTGAGGGAATTAGATTATACAGGGAATGATTGGAAAACATTAGCTCAGAATGTGGATGTATGGAGAGCATATGTGTGCACGACCATGAACATACGGGTTTGATAGTGCTAGTGAGTTATTTATTTAACTTTCACAGGGAAAAAAACACTATGAGGTTTAATTTAAGAATTAAATTAATATTTTATTACCTCACCTCATATCCTTTTTTCTTCTAGACTGCAGTTTCGGAGCTATATTTCCATCATTGGTGCAAGAAAAAGGATATGAGGTGAGGTAATAAAAATTTTATTTAATTCTTAGTTATTGTTCAGATTAACTACATCACCCATTCAAACCCCTTAGTGTGCAATATAGAGTATCATCCTTAACAGCATGATACTCACTGAAATATCCTTGACTAGTAAATGGTACCTTATATCACAGAGAAATTATATCCCATCAGTCTTTTGGGGAAGCAGCTGCTGTCAAAGGGATTGCCATATACAACCTGCAAGAAAGTGTTACGGGGGTCCATAGTTTTCCACAAGTGCTTCAATCAGCAATTGCCTGAATTTATGGAAGTCTGTTTTCATATTTTCTTTTTGTGATTTGTAGATCACAAAAGCATTATGAATTGCTATAATAGAAGTTTCTTGAAAAATGTTTTATATCATTTTGTACCTCTTACTTTCTAATAAGTAGCATTTGACCTTAAGGTCAATCCCATTTATATTTACATTGCAATCTAACATGACATCTAGTTTAATTTCCATAGCTTTCTTCTTATTTGTAGACTGACACAATTTCTTTACCGTGATGTGCTTAGATCATTGTCGCCTATTTCTGATCTTTCTATGCCAACACCAGAATGTTGCGCAATATGTTTCCCTTTTGTAATTTTTTCTCCTTTACTAATTTTCAAACAAATTTTCTAGTGCCTCTGAAAGTGTTAGCTAATTTTTTTATTAATTGTTTTATTTTAGAAAATCGGGCAAGTTAAGGGAAGTTATAAAGATTATCTACCCATAATAGTGTAGACACACGGCAGACGATTCATCTACCAAATCTATAAATACGGCTTACCTGTTTTTGTTGGTCATTTCTGTTTCACATACAGTGTCCTTGGCCAATATAAACAATGAATGATCATACAACAGTTTCTATTCTCATGCAATATGTATCTTTTAATAGCAAATTTAGCACTTCTAAGGAGAAGGAATTGCTTGCATGATAAATGGCCCTTGTATTAACATAGTGATTCGGTAATTACAATATTTTGATTTGAAAGGTAGATGCTTGGAATTTATTATTTAAATATTCAATGACAGAGAAAATTTTGAAAGGCATTGGGAACCAACTTGTTTTGTACTGTCATTGAAATGAATAATTTCATTCATCTTAAGGCACGACAAACTTCAAAAGTGAAAGTTTTGGCCTTCTCACAATCCTCCTCCATGCCAATCTGTCTCTTGCTATATTCAAATTAGTCACTTTCATTTTCCTTAGATCGTTCAATTGTGTCATCCTCCCATCTGATCTTCGGTCCTTCTACAGCTCTGCCTCCTATAGGTTTCCATTTGTAGAGTCTTTTGACCAGTCTCTGATCATCCATTCATATCAAATGTCCAAGCCAACCAATTTTGAGAGATTTTATATGGTTTACTATGTTCTTTTTATTAATTTGTTTAGTTCGTTATTTGTTTTGATTCTCCAACAGTTATCAGTTCCTCTATTTGATCCAAATATTCTTCTTAAAATTTCCTTTAAAAAATAGTAATTTCTGTTGAATAAATTTCATTATCAATTCAAAACTTCCAAGTAAAATGGTTTGTAAAAATTAAAAACATTCTTAAGTTGGTTTCTGCACATTTCCCATTAATGTGAATATAGCTAGAATAACATATATTTCACTTTTTTTTAATGTTTTTATTTAAATTAACATTTTCCAATCGTGGATAGAATTTAAGAAATGGCGTAATGGGTTTCACACTGAGGTACAGAATCAGAGATCCAGGGTTCAAGCCCTGGTTTGAACATTAATTTTTCTCTCTTAAATTAAATACATTTCACTTGTTGCATATTTCCCATTTTCTTAGTCTAGATATGTAAATTTATCTCTTGATTTGTTAATGATTTGTTTAATAAAAAATCAGTTTCATTAGTGTGTGATTTGAAGATATAAAAAAAAATATATAATAACAATATCTCAAGAAACATCAAATTACAGAATACTAATATTACAAAACCCTCTTATTTTGAAGAAAATGTTTCTATACATAGCATGCTGCGCTTGTCATGCAGCGGGCCTGGGTTCGATCCCTGGGTCGGGGCAGTTTTTCTGGATGAGGTTATTCCTCACCTGTAAGACAAATGTCAGGAAAACTTTAAGGCCCAAATGGTCCCCCGAAATCATATGGCCATTATCATCCTTATCATTATCATCATAAATCATCCTTCACCGGTATGGAAAGCAACGGGAAGCTACCACAACCTACAATTTCCTAGTAAAGCTGCAAGCATAGCATGAGAATGCTATGATTGCAGTGAAGGACCTGCCTTTGGGCAGAGTTACTATGGATGGATGTTTATATATTCTGCCATAAAAAATGTGTCACTGCTATAAAGTAAAATTATTCTCATTAAAATGCTTTCTTGTCAAAGAAGCATAAGATGGCACTGCAAGTATGTCTGCATCTTATAATAGAGATTTTATATAAGGAAAAGGAAAGGAAAATTAATGTTTGTACCCTGTATCAAATATGAAAAAAAAATCTGTATTACGTGGGTTAATTAAGTGTGCAAGTCCTATAAATATTTTTTAAAAAAATGTGCACTATTTATTCAAGCTAAAAGCATTCAAGAACAGAGCTGTGTGGAGAGGCTTATGTCCACATGGTCATGAACGATGGACCTATGGGTATTCAATAAATCCAGTGAGTTTTTCAATTAGTTATTAGTGCTCTAATGTAAACATTTTTTGGCAACTTATGTTGTTTACATACTGGGGAAGAGGCACCATACATAGCATGTTTGGTTAAGGCAATATACTACAAAATGGAAGATCACATTTTCAAGTCCTAATGGGTTCAGAAACCTTCTGTTGGCACTATGATCTTGTAGTAGATTCAAACTTTAACATAATGAATATCTAGTGGTAGTAAAGGCAGATGTCACACAGGACTGACATCTCGTGCTGATTATCTAGAAAGCTGCAAGCCTTAATGCCATACTTTTACATGGGCCTCCTAAGGTATGTAGTGGAATTACTTTACCTGTTACAGAAACACTAAAGAGTAAACAATAAATACTGTAGGCCTATACCTAAAACTGTATAACTAGTGGATTCTAGAGCAGTTGCTATCAATCTAACAACTGATGATTCAATTGAGGAGCTTTTTTTTTTAATCTGAATCACTTATTACATTTTTTCATGAGAAGCCAAAACTCATCTATTTTTTATTTTAATTTGTTTGGTAAATTAATGAGTCATTTTTACATCTTACCTCATATTTTATGTTTCTTTAAACACGGGAACTAGTTTTCAAGAGAAGGATCTCTCTCATTTTCAACCGACATTATGACTACCGGATTTCCATTGGAATCTGGTAGTCATAATGTCAGTTGAAAATGAGAGAGATCCTTCTCTTGAAAACTAGTTCCGTGTTTAAAGAAACATAAAATATGAGGTAAGATGTAAAAAATGACTCATTAATTTATAAATTAAGAACCTCATAATGTTATTTCCTATATTTAACTATGAATTTGTTTGGTTGTCTACATATATCTGGGCTGTAACACAAATAGTGGCAAAACACTGCTGTAGAAGTGAAACCAGATGGAGTTAATAGCTGTAACTTCTGTTACATGTTAATATATGTCTGATCTATCTTACAGTAAATGGACTCATCCATACGTTTCAAAGTGCATGCGCTTTTCGAGAGAGGAAGTTAGTCTTCTCTGAGTTGTCGCTCTAAGCTGTTGTGTTTTGCCATGTTTAAAAAGTAGCAACAGCGATCTTGGTTGAAAATTCAATGTGCCTGTGGCTGTACAGCACAACAATGTCAAGAAGGTCTTATGGAAGCATGTGGGGAGACGGCATTACCATAGAGGACTGTAAGCGAGGGGTGGGTTAGAGCCTTTAATGAGGGGCATGACCTCATAGAACACATGACAGGTCATCCCAGTGTTAGTGAAGAGGACGTGGAAACTGTTTCAACACTACTAGACACCGATCAACGACAGATGCTATGTGAGTTAGCCCTGGAGATTGGACTGTCGCTTATGACTGTAATTCGTTATTCTAAAGAAATGCCTGAGAAAGTGAAAAATTACATCTCGGTGGGTTTCCTGGGATTTGACTGAGGCACAGTGATGGCTACGATACGACTCCACTCAAACTCACCTGCAGCGTTATCATAATGGTGATGCCTTCTTATGGCACATTATTGCGCTGTGATGAAACCTGGGCCATCTACCACATTCACTGGACCTAAGCCCCTGTGATTATGATTTGTTCCCTAAGATGAAGGAACCACTTCATGACATTTGATTCCAGAGAGTTCCCGAGATTCTGCCGGCATTAAGGCAGTCTGTCAGAAACATCAACAGAACAAGAGCTGCTACAGGGATACTACGACTTCCATATGGCTGGCAATGAGTCGTAGACAATTCTGGATACTATATAGAAGGACTGTAGAAGTTTCACAGGTCTGTCACATGTATACTCCATCCATAGTAATTCTGCCCGAGGGCAGTCTTTTTCACTGCAATCATAGCATTTTCAGGCTAGGCTTGCAGCCTTTACTAGGGTGTGGTAGAGCGTCCTGTTGCTTTCCACACCGGTGTGAAGGATGATGATGATGATGGCCATATGATTTCGGGGACCGTTTGGGACTTAAAGTATTCCTGACATTTGTCTTACAGGTGAGGAAAACCCCGATAAAAAAACCTAAAAAACTGTCCCGACTGGGGATCAAACCCAGGCCTGCTGCATTGACAAGGCAGAGACCACAGTGGTGGACACATGTATACTATAGTAATAAATAAATAGTTGCCACTATTAAAGTTACAATCTAAGTACATTCACACACCGATTTCAATAGAATATGCTCACATTTGTTAAAAAATACATAACTACTTTTTTTTTAAATTTTGGATATGTTCAGCATTAAAAAAGTTCTTCAATTATCATAGAATTGCATTATTACAGAAATAAAAATAAGATGATATATCTATAATAAAAGCATAACAGGCAATGAAATGGCAGACATCTAATGAGAAAAATTAGCAAATAACTTGAAATACCAGAACAGTGCTGTCGTCACATAGTGAAAGAAGAATCAAGAAGTTAAAAAAAAAAACAGCTAAAAGACAATGACATTTCAACAGAGGAAGGAATGGGGGTGGGGGAAAATCTGAACTCTACCAAAAAAAAAAAATATTGGCCTCAGTGGTATAGAGGTTTAGTTCCTTGCCTCTGGTTCCAAGAGTTGCAGGTTCAAACCCAGCCAAGGTCGATGGAGTTTTTAGGATGGAAAAATCAAAGGGACAAGTCCTCTGGGAAGAATTTTAAGCTGCCTATTCCGTCTGAAGATTTTTGGACCACAAAAAATCTTCAAGCCTAAATAAGAGCCTCTGAGCAAAATTTAATTGGCTTTTCCATCCAAGTAATACTTTTGTTGCCTACTACATGTCTCTTTGGAGTGATGAATTAAATATTTGCCACTCACTGACATTTGTCGTGAAATAACCATAACTAATTGAACATTTATAGGAAAAAATCACTATGAGGTTTAATTTAATCTTAAAACATAAGTAAATTGTCCCACTTGGGGATGTAGACAGACAGTTATGTGATGATGAAATATGGAGACAAGAATACAATAATAAACTTTATAGAAGATACAAGCAGATAACAAAAGTAAGATTTAAACTTGGTCGACTCAGACGGGCCAAACAAGAGCAAATGAATAATTTATCTCTAAAATATTCCTACTAGAAGAGCTGGGAGGAAGAAGATGGCAGGGAAGATATGTGAGCCGAAATGGCAGAGAACATGCAGAAGTCTGGGCTCATCCTCGGTTGATGATGACTATGATATTTCGAGAGTTTGATAAAAACAAGTAATATATTTATTTTCCAATATGAAGAATGATTCATGTTGTGAAAATCTTGAAATTCCTTTTCATATTCCAAAAAAACCCAATCAAAATCTTTGTTTTCCAATCACCAAGAATATCAAGTCAGATGATATAGAATCTACCAAAACCTAAGATAAGTAAAAATTGCACTTATATAAACAAAATAAACTCTCTAATTAATATTTGAAGAGAAAAATTATACGCTCAGACCGGGACTTGAACCCGGGACCCTTGGTTCTCTAGACCAAAATGCTCTACCAACTGAGCTACCTGAGCAAGTACCGATCTAAACGCAAATCTTTCTCTATATACATTGTAATTCCCATCCACCAAATGCTGTGAAGGCCATGCTTCTATCTTGCAAATGGCGGCTCCTTTATTAAGAAGACATATTTGGGAATTATACATTACAGCCAGCATTTGGTGGATGGGAATTACAATGTATATAGAGAAAGATTTGCGTTTAGATCGGTTACTTGCTCAGGTAGCTCAGTTGGTAGAGCATTTTGGTCTAGAGAACCAAGGGTCCCGGGTTCAAGTCCCGGTCTGAGCGTATAATTTTCTCTTCAAATATGATTTTATCGATCATTGAGATGTACGAAATCAATAATAAAAAAAAAAATCTCTAATTAAGTTCGCCATATTGCCAGATCAAGAGATGAGATGAAACCCTTATTATTCAAGGTATATGATATATAAGGATGCTGTCTGACAGGCCTGCTGCACCATCACTGGAAAAGATGAAAAATTAAATTTGAAGAGAAAAATTATACCCTCGGACTGGGGTTTGAACCCAGGACCTTTGCCTTTCTAGGTCATTGCTCTACCACTGAGCTACCTGAGAAACTCCAATCTAAACGCAAATTTTTCTCTTATGCGTTGTTAATTCCCAATCGCCGAATGCTACGAACATTTGCTCAATCATGCAAATTGCGGCTTCTTGTTTAAGAAGACATTTATTGGGTATTTAAACATTACTTTATAAAGCCAGTAGGGCTTCTGTTAATGTTTTTTATTATTTATTTAACACTTTTCAAAGAAGGATAAATTATATTTGAAGAGAAAAATTATACGCTCAGACTGGGGTTTGAACCCAGAGCCTTTGCTTTCTAGGGCAATGCTACTTCCCACTGAGCTACCTGAGAATCTCCAATCTAAATGCAAATTCTTCTCTTATATTGTTAATTCCTCATTGCTGAATGCTACGAGCATTTGCTCAATAATGCAAATGACGGCTTCTTGTTTAAGAAGACATTTATTGGGAATTTAAACACTACTTTATAAAGCAAGTAGGGCTTCTTTTGACCTTTTTATTACTAAATTAACACTTCTTACTGAAGAATAAATTATATTTGAAGAGAAAAATTATACGCTCAGACTGGGGTTTGAACCCAGGACCTTTGGCTCTTTAAATATAATTTATCCTTCAGTGAGAAGTGTTAAATTAATAATAGAAACATCAGATGAAATTGAATTAAATTAAATGGATGACATGAGCGTGGAATGAAGTTTTTGACTGGAAAAAATAGGAGAACCGCAAGAAAAACTCATTCCTCATGTACCTTATGGAGTGAATGAAATACAAACTTGGTTCCCAGAGGCAAAGGGCAAGAGTCTAACCACTTGTGCCACTTAGATACTTTCCTGTTATATGACATAATAATGTAGTTTGAGACATGTTGAACTAGACCTTAGTAAGTTATCGCTGAACTAGAGAAGAGAAGCAGAAGTAATGAAAGAAAAGAGAGCAGAATAATGCAGGAGGTACAAGAGACATCTAGTACAGAAAAAGGAACTGAATGTAAGATTTTTATACTCCTTATGCTGAATCATCCACTGAGTTATGGGCTAGTGTCAGCATT
Source organism: Diploptera punctata (assembly GCA_030220185.1). NCBI lineage: Eukaryota > Metazoa > Arthropoda > Insecta > Blattodea > Blaberidae > Diploptera > Diploptera punctata. The sequence continues at coordinate 20,420 of JASPKZ010002087.1, forward strand.
TCTGACTACTGTTCATGAGGTCCCAGGTTCGATTCCTGGTCAAACCATAGGAATTTTTCCTTAAAGCGAATTATTCCTGTGATTGCTCATAGTCTGGAATTTAGGTTAAGTTTAGAGGAAGGAATTGCAATAAAGATTAAAATAATAGCAGGGGCAATTGTTCATGCAACTTCAATTAATTGTTAAGAACTCTCTTGGCGCTTCATTATCATTTATCACCCATCATATCATTGGGGTAACGTAACTCTGCCTTCCAGGTGCCCCAACTTCAGAAGTGGGTTACAATTAAGCCAATGCCAGGAGAGAACACCAGAAATGTTGAAATGACAACCTGGGATATTGAATAAAAATTAGTAAAGTAAAGTGATCCCACTACAGGCCTCAGGAGGCCCTTGGGATAGTAGGAGGTTAAGGCTCTCACTTTTTCTAGACAATCGGCACTTTATGTCAGCTGGGTTGTCAGCCCTGCGTGACGGCCGCCTTTACCCCAGAACAAGCATCTGGTACTCATTTCCATTAGAGGCTGAGTCGAACCCAGAGCCATAGTGCTGCCAGAGGGTTTGGGTCAGTTTAAAAATCCTGACCCCAATGGGACTTGAACCCTCGGCTTGTAGCTAAAAAAAGTTTATTCTATGAACAATATAGCAACAAGTGGCACATGTATAAAGGCCTGTATCTTCTACACAAATACCGAGTTTTTATTAGTTATTTTAGGAATGAGGTACATTCATTTAGGTAAATTTATCACTCACCTCATATTTTTCTTCTTATTTTAATTTAAACTGTTTTTTGAAACTTTGCACTTCAGTTCCATCTTCAGTATTTTCGTGACCATTGTTCTGTCATCTTCTGTTGAGAAATGTAAAGTTGTGGTTTGAACGTTATAAACTTGAAACATATTTGAATATTAATGAAAAAAATTATTCCAGTCCTCTTTGTCATATTCTTAACGACAAAAAATTTTATATTGCTTAGCTTTTGTAAATAGTATTTAATTTAGGAAGTTATATTTGAGGTTATTTTAATTATATTATTTTTAGTCTGGACATCTTACCTCAATATTAATGTTGATTTGTTCTTGGACATGTTTCAAAACAATTGTTTTATCGACTGGGAAAGCTGACGATAAAACAGAATTGTTTTGAAACATGTCCAAGAACAAATCAACATTAATACTGAGGTAAGATGTCCAGACTAAAAATAATATAATTTTGTAATAGTGTTTATTCTCAACTGTAATTTAATTTTATTGTAATCAATGAGTTGGTGTTTATTTGATGAAAATCCATATTTATTATTTAAATAAAAATAAAACTTAGTTTTATTTGATTTTTATATTTATTACGATATATTCAGTGACAGCTGTTTCGGTACACTGTACCTTCTTCAGACATGTTAACAAATTATGAATTGTGGTATTATAGTACATATCAACTGATCTAAGCAACAATACAACAATAATTTATTAAAATTTTTAAATTTAACAAAGGCGATTCATTCAAATCAAGTTGGAGATTTAACAATTTATTACTACTTTTCAATTTATTTATTTCTACAGCCTCCAAAAGATCCAACTTCTTACCTTTATCACAAACATGTACAATTTCAAAATTTGGATCGAAACAATGATTAAATTGGAATAGGTGGTTAGCATATTTTGAATATTCTAAATTCCTGTTATATGCTCTCATGTGTTCTTTATCCGAGAGATAAAAGGTCTACCAGTTTGTCCTATACAGACATTGTCACATGTGCCACACTTCAATTTATATACACTTGATAATTTTTCTTTTCTTATTTTGGTTTTATTGTTTTTTATTATATTTTGTAAAGTTTATTAGTTTTAAATGCCACATTAATGTTCAACTTTTTAAAGTGTTTAGATATTTTATTTGAAAGTGGGTCTATGTATGACATAAAAAAAGAAAAATTATCAGGTGTATATAAATTGTGAAATGAGATTCATGTGCAGAACAGCGGGTTACACCAGATGGGATCGGAAAAGGAACACCGATATCTTAAAAGAATTGAAGACTACGCCAATTTTGGAATATATTAAACAGTACCAACTAAATTGGAAACACCATCTTGAAAGAATGAGTTCAAATCGGATCCCCAAAGCTGTTTATAATTATATACCAAGAGGACGAAGATCACTGGGCCGTCCTATGAAACGCTGGAGGGAAAATTTCTATAGGATCGTAACAGGCCTTGGCCTAATACTTGGAAGGAAGAAGAAGATATAAATTGAAGTGTGGCACATGTGACAATGTCTATATATGACAAACTGGTAGACCTTTTATCTATCAGATAAAGGAACACATGAGAGCATGTAACAGAAATTTAGAAAATTCAAAATATGCTAACCACCTATTCCAATTTAATCATTGTTTTGATCCAAATTTTGAAATTTTACACGTTTGTGATAAGGGTAAGAAGTTGGACCTTTTGGAGGCTGTAGAAATAAATAGATTGAAAAGTAGTAATAAACTATTAAATTCTCAACTTGATTTGAATGAATCACCTTTGTTAAATTAAAAAATTTAAATAAATTATTGTTGTATTGATGATTTTATTACTAATTTAACACTTCTCATTGAAGGATAAGTTATATTTGAAGAGAAAAATTTTCGCCTTTCGGTTTCAAAGCATTTGGCACGAGGGAATTACAATGTATATAACAGAAAAATTTGCGTCTAGATCACAACTCGCCTCGGTAGCTCAGTTGGTAGAGCATTTGGCCCGGAAAGCCAAGGGTCCCGGGTTCGAGTCTCGGTCTAGGCGAAAATTTTTCTCTTCAAATATAATTTATCCTTCAATGAGAAGTGTTAAATTAATAATAAAATCGTCAATAGAAGTCCTACTGGTTTTATAAAGTAGTGTTAAATTCCCAATAAATGTCTTCTTAACTAAGAAGCCGCTATTTGCAAAGATAGAAGCTACGTTTCAAGCATTTGGTATGAGGGAATTACACAACGTATATAAGAGAAAAATTTGCATCTAGATCGCAACTCGCCCGTACTCGTGGTAGCTCGTCGGAAAGCCAAGGGTCCTGGGTTCGAGTCTCAGTCTAGGTGAAAATTTTTCTCTTGAAATATGTTGTATTGTTACTTAGATCAGTTGATATGTACTATAATACCACAATTCATAATTTTGTTAACATGTCTGAAGAAGGTACAGTGTACCAAAACAGCTGTCACTGAATACATCTTAATAAATATGAAAATCAAATAAAATTAAGTTTTATTTTATTTAAATAATAATTTTATTGTGTTCATCTTTGTTTAAAATATTGTTATATAATTGTCTTTTGTTCTACTGTTTTATGTTACATAATTACAACCCTTATATACCGTAAGGTAAAAAAAGAGTTTAATCTTTGGATATAATAAAAAAAATAGTTTAAATTAAAAAAAAGAAAAAGAAAAATATGAGGTGATTGATGAAATTTTATCTAACTGAGATTTTATGCTTCTCCACGACACTAGATGTATTTTTCTTCACATTTTCACATAAATAAATGTAAAACTATTTATTAAATTGGTCTTATTTATCCATTATGAAATCATTACAATGATTTATTTATAAATACTACTATAAATAAAAATTAATAAATGAAAATAAAATGCACAATATTAATGATATAAAATGCACAATAATATTCATGTGATATACTCCACTTTGCTTTAAAATATTATCAAATTAAAAATCATAATAAATTCATAACAAAGATATATAAACACAGCAAACACTCAATTATTTGAGCGGAGAACACCTACATCTCTGTTTATACTAATTGGTTTCAAAACAGACCTCTTATTTTTATCTTATTATTATTAGGGCCTGCATTTTTATGCATCAAATACTTAAAAAATATTTGGTGGGTGGGCAAGCAAAGTGTGATAACTCCAAAAAGTTAATTTTGAGATAAACAGACTCGCAAGTTTGAAAAGTTACCAAAAATCTGCTTTTGAATATTTTGTCTTCCTAGTCCTTTACAGTGTTTAAGTATTGTTAACTGAGAACCACAATACAAGGTGCACCATAAGTGAGTTAACTACTGCACATGGTTGCAAGGAAAACAAATCAGATTGGTTGAAAATGGGGTTCGAATACGGGACCTTTAGAATATAATCTCAAACACTACTAAGCTGTAATAGTGAGTGGAGAACTTATTTTTAACAACTCACCTCATATAATTTCAAATTTCTTTGATACTGCGGTTTCAGACAATATCTTGTCCCTCTTCAGTTATGGCTTCCACTGATGAAATTCTATGGTTGTTGATTTCTCTAAGGACACCACAGGAGAGAAATCAACAACCATAGAATTTCATCAGTGGAAGCCATGACTGAAGAGGGACAAGATATTGTCTGAAACCGTCGGTATCAAAGAAATTTGAAATTATATCAGGTTAAAAATATGTTCTCTGTTATACAACACTAGGGCCTAACTGCAATAATAATAACATAATATAAAAAAGCGATAAAGGATAGACACATATACATGTGTATTATATCAGAAAATAAGGAAAAATGATCCACACTGAAAAACATATTAATTCATACGCATATAATATAAAAAACGCTAGTAAAAAAGGCATATCTCTATATCCTGGATCTCTATATCCTGGATCAAAACCATGTCAAAAGATTCCAGAATTATTTGGTCAAGAAAGATGACCACATTAGATAAAGATAAAGTAAGTTGCACGAAGTGAAAGTAGAACAAGCTTTCCATTTTGACATAGATGAAGGTTTCAACTAGTTCATGAACTTTCCACACCCAAATTTCCCCAATTAGAAACTTAAAATTTATCATATAAATATTCGCGATTTTTTTTACCGAAGACAGAACAGCAGCGGGACCGATTGCGGTTGGTAATATGACTCCTTTTTTATCATTCTTTGGTCATTTTCAGACTTAGAATTAAATATGGGACCAAATGGTCCAAGGAACTTAGAATAACGAACAAAGTTGAATATTTTAAAATGATTGTTTTCTCTCTCTCTGAATTTTAGCACTTTAATATTTTGAATATTTTGACATTTGACAATGTGGCGATTTCAGCTGATTTAAATAACTTGTTTTGTATGTTGTTGATCTACTATTTCTTTCTGTTTGGTTTTATTTTAATAAATAAGGTTATTTTTCGTTTACTGTGTTTTTAACATGTTTAAATGTAGAACTCTTCCTCCAAAACCAAGGCCAACTGCTCGGGCCAAAGACCACTTAAAACAATAGTGGTCTTCACGCTATCAATACGCTGGGGCTTAACTGACCGCGCCGCGTAATATTCTCCACTCACTATTAATGATATAACCTCATAATGTTTACTTCCCAATATTAATTTAAACACTACTAAGCAGTAATAAATGAATGTTGGGAAGTAAACATTATGAGGTTATATCATTAATAGTGAGTGGAGAACATTTTTTTCGACAACTCACCTCATAAATTTCATGTTTTTCACGATACTGCAGTTACAAATGTAATCACGTCCATCTTATATTAAAAATTGTGAAATTGAAAAATCTGCAATTGCTGCACATAGTTTATTAGAACATCATCAATTGAAAGAGAAGCAAAATTTTTAAAACAAATGGATAAACCTTTAGAATTGACAGTTTGGGAGAAGATATACATTCAGAAAAATAAATACAGATCAATGAAAAACACAAAATCTAAAACAGTTAGAAAACAAAATAAACTCACCATATGGGAAAAAATCTACATACAGAAGAACAAGGAAAGAATTATGAATTTGAAATTCCCGCAGAAAGGAACCTCATTAGTAAATTCATTGGACCAGAGGCAGAGAGAGCAGGAATCAAGAATCAGGGCCGACAACATGAGAAAATTCAGTCTGTAATCGCTGACGATTGGGCAAAGAAACCTTGAAACATATGTTCGACAAAAACTATAAGAGGTAAGAACGAACAGACAAAATGTTTTAATTATTAAACAAACCTCTTAATGTTACTTCCTACTGTATTTAAAAAAAAATTATAGATCAATGAATTTTGATATTCCTAACAAACAAAATTTGATTTCGAAGTTCATAAAGTCAACCATAGATGGCAGCAGTGAAGATGGTGACAATAGAAGAGTTAACAGCCGAAGAATTTTATCAGTCGGAGTTATGGCTGAAGATGGATGTGATTACGTTTGAAACTGCAGTATTGTGGAAAACACAAAACTTATGAGGCGAGTTGTCAAAAAAATGTTCTCTGAAGAATTTCAACTACTAAGCAGATTATATTCTGAAGATCCTGTATTCAAACCCCAGTTTTATCCAATCTGATTTTTTCCTTGCAACCATGAGCAGTGGTTAACTCACGTATGCCGCACCCTGTATTTATAAGTGTTTTATTTTTTTAAGTTTAAATGGGGCTATCAATTAAGGGACAGAATTGCAGTTACACTATACATACTCATCCACCATTTATTTTATATTTGCTACACAATTGAAAACTATTTGCAAAACATTATAACAAAAACATGTAGCTTACTAGAAAAATGAATATTGGAACTCACCAAAGACTCATAAACATCAGATTTTACCTGAGTGGTCTACTGATCTGATTCCGACAACAATCTTAATTTACAAGTTAACAAACAGCTGAATCTGCATTTCCCTGACACTACACGTGTAAGTACAAAGCCTAATGCATTCTTGTGAGATGGAATTTTATGTTGTAATATGAGGAAAGTACTAAAGTATGCAATCATAGACAAATTATCAAATAGTGTGTTACGAAGCGAGGTTGGAAAGTGGTTTTTAACAGAAGCGAGGAAATGTTTTAAAAACCAAGTTTTTTAATTTCCGAGATTCTGTAAAACACTTCACAACATGCGTTGTGCATTATTTTTTGCGCGATGGTGTTTTCAAAATAATAAATAATACTATAATAATATCTTTGTTGGAAATATTTGTGTTCATTATAAACAACTGACTAACGTTAACAGTGTGGGCAATGTTTATTAGTTGAGACTACAGCAGGCCATGATACCAATCAGTCATAAAATGGTGGCAAGTACATATTTATTATTTTATATTGTTTCAAATAAAGTTCAGTTAATTTAAAATGCAGTGATTTGTTTCGTATAATGTATATTAACACTATCTTTTGGATATTTTTTGTATATTCATTGTATGTAGTATAGATAGAGGGCAGTGGTTTTACTTCCCACACGCATGTTTGTAATATGTAATATTATAGTATAGTTATTTAGGTTGGCAACCCCAAAATGTAGGAAGTTGAACTTTCAATCATAGTCGCCACTGCTGTAAGTATGACAAAACACAATATCGTGCAAAAAAAAGTTTATATGACAACTGGAAAGTATAAATAGGAGGAAAACTTCTAAAATATTTATTCACATAAACTAAGTTACTGACATTACTGAACCTGAAGGATCATGACCGTGCAGATATAAACTTTCCGTACATCCCTATCTCTGTCCTGAATTAATGTTTTATAGTCATTCCCTGCCTCAAATCATTGATAATGTTATTCTTCCACTTCATTCTTGCCCTACCTACTTGGTACTTTTCTACATTAAATTTACATGTCCCTCTTTTATTCCTCATTCATGCCACATGTCTTGCCTATCAAAGTCTACAAAACTTAACTGTTCTCATTATGTATGATTTCCCATAAAGATCATGTAGTTCACTGTTATGTACTTTTCTCCATTCACCTATCTGTTCATATCTCTTTGGTACAAACATTTTCCTAAGAACTTTGTTCTCAAATACTCATAACTTTTTCTCCACTCTTAACGTAAAAGACCATGTTTCACATCCTTATAATAACTGGAAAAATAACAGTTTTATATATCTTTAGCTTAACATTCTTTGAGAGGAGTTGACTACCTGTAACACATTTCCAACAGTTAAGTCTAAGTTCAATTTCTTTCAGGATCTCATTCCTGTTTGTGATTATTATTTCTAGCTATTCTGAATTCTGCCACTTCTTAAAAATTTCTCTCATTTCTTGTTAACTATTTCCATTTAATGAACTTATGTGTGTGACCATGTATTTAGTTTCATTGATATTGATAAGCGAGCCTCAGGTTTCCTGGGTTCAATTCTCATCAGACCACAGAATTTTTTTCTTAAAGGAAATTATTTTGTGGTCATCCATGGTCTGGATTTAGACAAAGTTTAGATTTAAGGACTCCCCTGGTGCTTCATTACCTATCATATCATCAGGGTAACATAATTTACACCTTCCAGGTGCCCCACCTTAAGAAGTGGGTTACAATTCTGCCTTGCCAGGAGAGAATACCAAAAATGTCATAGGCTCGAATCTATGAACACATTAGGCCGTAAAAGTTGTTCTCTGCTGAGAAAGTTGTATTCAAATACGTTTTTGCGTACTCAAAAATCTGTTCATGCGATAATAATTGTTGAAATTCCTAAGCTACCTGTCGAGGTGACTTAGGATAAAAACGAATCGTGAGAATCCCAAAAGGAACCAATGTAGTTTGAAACCTTGCCGCTTTATCCAAGATGTCGGACCTTGAAGACTTCGATCATGTTTTCGATATACGCGGAGAAGAGGAATTTGATAGAGTCTACCAAAGAATTCAACTGGAAGAACAGGAGAATCGGCGTAATATTGCGCGATGCAGACGTCGTATACGGTATTATTTGCGGGATGCAAGCATAAATGCGTTCCTCTAGCAGACGAAAATAACGGAAGTGGTTTTATCGCTGAGAATTCTGGATAATTTCTTGCCAATATTACGAAAATGACGACTTTCATGCATGACCAGTTAGTGGGTAGCTAATTCGATCTTTGCACTTGCTCACGGTAAGTCAGCTCACCGGTGATTGGAAGTAATTTGAGTAGAGACTAATGTATTTGCTGTGGCCCTGGTAGCATTGGTAAAAAAAACTGATATTGAGTTGCAGTTCCAGTTAATTAATGTTATGTAATAGAATGTGTGTGTGTTTTGGGATTGTTTACATTGCTGGCAAATGAAAAAATATAAATGCCTCATATGTTACAGGATTTACTACATACAATGAGATCAGTATAGTATTGGACAGCAGATGCAGGGTTTTTGGTGTGGCGGTGATGAAGGCTTACACGTGCAGACACGGGACTTGAAATGTGCGCTGACTCAGCAGTATATGAGTATTTCCCACACATTCACTTCCCAGTGAGATAGCATGCTTCATGTAGATAAGGTGCTTGATCGCTTTCCTTGTGAACTGAATGACATATGTATAAGTATAAACTATATAATGGTCAATATTTTTTTTTTCTACTGAAGAAGGCGTATTTATTTATGAACAATATTTGTTAACTCAGTCTGCCAGCCAAGTACGAAGACTCTTTGAAACACAATTCCTGGGTGTAAAAGTTCCATCACGTTCAACAGTCCATAATCTGTACAACAAATTGATGGGTTAAATATCTTGGATATTATCTCTCTATCTGAGATGAAAAGGATATCCCTGAAAAAGTTACTAGTTATAATAAAAGTTTAGGAATTATTAATCACATTATGAAACCATCCCTTGTACAAAAACCACCAGATTATGTTTATATAACACTTTGGCTAGACCGGTGTTGACCTATGGTAGTGAAGCATGGACACTAAAAAAACAACATGAAAGCAGAATAACGGCTTGTGAAATGAGATTCATGTGCAGAACAGCGGGTTACAACCAGATGGGATCGGAAAAGGAACACCAATATCTTAAAAGAATTGAAGACTACGCCAATTTTGGAGTATATTAAATAGTACCAACTAAATTGGAAACACCATCTTGAAAGAATGAGTTCAAATCGGATCCCCAAAGCTGTTTATAATTATATACCAAGAGGACGAAGATCACTGGGCCGTCCTATGAAACGCTGGAGGGAAAATTTTCTATAGGATCGTAACAGGCTTTGGCCTAATTACTTGGAAGGAAGAAGAAGAAGACAAATTGATGCGGAAATTTTATAAAGAGGTGTGTCAAAAATGTACAGACAATGAATCAATACTAGTCAAATTCATATCAAATTCTGTTGAGGTGAAGTCATATGATGAAAATTAAAAATTAAATTGTTACCTGTTGGTAGGTGCCATCGTCCTCAACTTTGTTAACATATTGTATATAAAATTAACATTAACAGTTAATTTTATATAAAATATTTTAACAAAGTTGAGGATGACGGCACCTACCAACAGGTACAATTTAATTTTTAATTTTCATCATGGACGACAACGGTGGACAGTTCCAGCATCTGCTTCAATAAAGTTGGTAAGTATGGAAAAGGTAAACTGATCCCACTACAGGCCTCAGGAGACCCTTGGGATAGTAGGAGGTTAAGGCTCCCACTTTTTCTAGACAATCGTCACTTTATGTCAGCCCTAGGTGACGGCCGTCTTTACCCCCAGAACAAGTGCCTGGTACTCATTTTCGTTAGAAGCTGAGTCGACCCCCGGGTCATAGTACCGCCAGAAGGTTTGGGTCAGTTTAAAAATCCTGACCCCACTGGGACTTGAACCCTTGACCTTCTGGCTTGTAGCGCAGTGCCTTAACCACTACGCTACGAAAATTTGTAAAATATATAAGAAAATGTGTGTGGTTGTATCACCGTGAATGCGTCAGCAGTGTAAATCCCTGCATCTGCTGTCCAATGCTATACTGATCGCACAATATTTATTTATACAAGTATTGTGATAGATTTTTGACTTATAAGTTCTAGTGAAAAGTTTATTTCCTGTACTGTAGCTAAGTGGTTAAGGCAAGATGCTTAGGGCAGAGCAACAGGACTTGTGCTGGTTCAAGTCTCCATGGGGAAAAACATTTTCTCATGGAATTTCAGTCAGTATGGAACCAGTGCCCACCCAGCATCGTGAAGAATTCATATACCTACAATAAGTAGCAGCTCCAGATTGATAAAACAGCTAGAATGGCTGAGAGACCCGATATGCTGACTACATGTCACCTAAACACTGGCAGGAAGATCATCTTCCTATGTGATTAGCATGTGAGGCCAGCAGCCAGCTGGTAGGCCAAGGACCTTCTAGGCCTGTCACACCATGGAGTTAGTTTATAAATGATTGTGCATAAGAATATATGTTATAATAATAAGTAATTTATAACTTCAAGAAGCTAAAAATATATACATATATATATATTTTTTTTGTCTAATGCTATCAGGTTGTCTTTTATGGCATTTCTGGCTTTCTCTGCTGGCATTGGTGGAATTGTAATCAATTTCTTAAGTTGGGGCATCTGGAAGGTGGAATTATGTTACCCCGATGATATGATGGGTGATAAATGATAATGAAGTGCCAGGAGAGTTCTTAACCTAAATTCCAGACCATGGACAACCACAGGAATAATTTCTCTTTAAGGAAAAATTCTTATGGTTTGACTGGAATACAAACCTGGAATCTCATGAACTATAGACAGGAACGCTGACCACTGGCCCATGAGGCTGGTCGAAGCTAAAAACATAGAATTTAGAAATCTGTTTACGTTAGCAACTACTAGTATAAATAAAATATATCAAATTTTTTATAAATAATATATAAATATTTTGTTTCCTATTTCATATTAAGTAGAAGTATTAATGAAAATTTTGTACATCAATTTTGAACAAAGACAAAAATTATATTTTTTATAACCCAAACAGTGCAGGGGTGGCATTAGAACACTCACATCTTAATGTAATTTTGTTTATCACTGACTTAGTAATTGTGTTTAATACAACTTCTCTTCAATGAAAGAAAAACTACAATTTTTCAATTTTCAATTGATCAGAATTTGTCACACTAAGGGTGCACCAGGATAATGCAAAGAGGATTACAATATGGCAAGCTTCCCAACTGGATGAAAATAAATAGAAAACTTGGAAGCTCTTTATTGGGAAGCTAGGCAAAAAAATGACTTGAGGTCAACAATCCTGAAAGCCACTGGCAACAACAAGAATCCATGCGTTGCTTTTATTATTTCCTCACATACTGTTTAAAAAATGCAAGTTTTTATGTGAAATAAAACTTATTACATACAAATACAGGCCCTAATTATATTACCTCAAAACCAGGATAGATTCAAGCATGATTGTCTCTGGAATCAAGAATCAACATTAGCTATATTTTTAAATATGATCAATTGAGTTGGTGTTTACTTGATGGAAATCCATATTTATTAATTAAATAAAAATAAAACTTAGTTTTATTTGATTTTCATATTTATTATATAATTCAGTGACAGCTGTTTCGGTACACTGTACCTTCTTCAGACATGTTAACAAATTATGAATTGTGTTCCAACTGATCTAAGCAACAATACAACAATATTTATTTAAATTTTTTAATTTAACAAAGGGGATTCATTCAAATAAAAATTTAAATAAATATTGTTGTATTGTTGCTTAGATCAGTTGGAACACAATTCATAATTTGTTAACATGTCTGAAGAAGGTACAGTGTACCGAAACAGCTGTCACTGAATTATATAATAAATATGAAAATCAAATAAAACTACGTTTTATCTTTATTTAATTAATAGATTTTTAAATATGCTTCACATATGATTTGAGGCACAGTGTTATGTAAACATTTTAGCAAATTCTGGAGAAATGAAGCTATTGAGCTTGTTCTCATGAAATATTTTTCTTTTATTTTCCTATTTATTAGACATCGGAAATGACAATAAAAATATAATTATATGAGGAATTCAATTCAAAACATCTCTTGTACCGAAACTAACTTTTTGTGTGTCTGTATTCTTTTAGATTACTCTATGAATATTTGATTTCAGATCACTTTTTAAATCATTACAAACTTGCATTAAAAGTGGCAGTTGCAATCAAACTGACTCTTCTTTACAGCAAAACAGTCATGTTACATTTTTTTTTCAATGCAGCGACAGGGATTTTAAAGTAAAAAAAAGTTAAACAAGTTCCTTACCTAACAAAATTGGACCGTTATGAGTTTTGCTGTTTACGAAGCAAAAATTAAAAAATCACTCTAGCGATGACAATTAAAAGTTTTTTGCAACAAAACTCAGTATATTCCATTGAAATAAAACCAAAAAAATCATTACCCAAAAATCAGCAAAATCTGACTATTAAAGTTGGGGGTTTACTTGACAGCTAAAATTTAAAAATCACTTTAAGTGGCTGCTAAGTTTGTTTTCTCAGAACAAAACTGTATACATTAACTGTATATATTAACAAAAGAAAATGAAAAAAAATTACTCGCCACTGAAATGGACTACTGGAGACGTGCTTCAAGAATATCCAGGAAGGATAAAATCCGAAATTCATATATAAAAGAAAAAAATGCAGGTACAATATTCAATATTAGATTTTATAAAGAAGAAACAAATTGGTACGGACACATTAGAAGGATGGAAGAAGGAAGACTACCTAAGATAATCATGGATTGGGAACCACAGGGAAGAAAAAGAAGGTAGACCAAATATTACGTGGATTCAGGGAATCAATGAAACTAAGAGGGAATGTGAAATAGAAGAAGATATATGGATGAACAGACAAGAATGGAAAAATGTGTTGAAACAAATGTGTAGTTAACTGTGAACATGGGTACCGGAAAAATGTATATTCATTGTAAAAGCCGGAATAATAAAAATAAAAAATTAACAAAAGAAATATAGGGGAGGTCAAGGCAAAGCGAATAGCACCACATTTTCACTATGGTTAGTAGCAATGTTTATTTTCAACTTTTATAAGATTCATGATGTGTTCCGTTGAGGTTTGTTCAAAATTAATATAAAATTATAGAATATTCACCTGAAAGGTCCGTCTCCTCAACTTAATTATCATTTAACTGTAGCGCTTTCGGGACTTATCATGAATCTTATAAAAGTTGATTATGCAGCCAGTCAGGCTAGAATTAAACACAACGATGATGGGACAAGTCCCGAAAGCGCTACAGTTAAATGATAATTAAGTTGAGGAGACGGACCTTTCAGGTGAATATTCTATAATTTTATATTAATTTTGAACAAACCTCAACGGAACACATCATGAATCTTATAAAAGTTGATTATGCAGCCAGTCAGGCTAGAATTAAACACAAGTCGATGATGGGACAAGTCCCGAAAGCGCTACAGTTAAATGATAATTAAGTTGAGGAGATGGACCTTTCAGGTGAATATTCTATAATTTTATATTAATAATGTTTATTTTACTTTTGGAGGATGAATGTGCTCATTTATCAAATACTTGTTTTCTTTGTGAGAAGACACTTTGATTTTTTCAGAGTTTTGTTAAAATATTCCAATGTAACTATGTTTTTATTCAGACTATTGTAATAACTTAGGAATTTTGTCATTTCATATTAAGCTTTACATAGATTGTCAAATATAACCCAAGATTATAATTTACAAATTTCGGTGAGTAAGACAAAAACTATGGCGTTTCAAGGGAAAATACCGATACGAACTAAAATTGTTATTAACAACAATATAATAGAACAAGTTAATAACTTTACTTATCTTGGCTGCAATCTTTCCTACGACACATGTAAAGACATAGACATAAAATTGGTCAAATTTTAAAAACTTATAGGAACAATAAAAAGCATTCTTTTCCGAAAAGTACGTCCAGATACAATTCTAAAATTTTATAAAACAATGGCTCTTCCAACTCTACTTGATGGTTCTGAAATCTGGACTCTTACTACAGGTAAATTAAATAGGATAGTAGCTGCAGAAATGAAGTTATTAAGACCTTTAGCGGGTTATACGCTTTATGATCACATGCATAATGAAGATATCCGCAAAGCTCTCAACACACCAACAGTAACTGAAACCATTCAAAAATATCAAAATAATTGGCATGAACACCTTCTGAGAATGCCAAACAATTGACTACCTCTGCAGCTATTGAACTACAGACCCACAGGGCGAAGAGACCCAGGAAGACCTAAGAAGAGATGGAGGGATCAATTTCTTTCCTGAAGCGGAACAGGCCAATGGCCTAATCCATGACTGCCATTGATGATGATGATGATATTAAGCTTTATATTTTATGTGTTCATTTATTACAGCAATCAAATGCCAGTGCATTTCACTTCAACCTTAATTACCAAGCACCAGGCAAAGCATACAGTTATATTCTCTTTGCCTAGGTTCATGACAAGAACGTTGAATCCTGGTGTCAGGTCAGCTTGTTTAAAATAGTACCTGGTTACTGTTAACACATTCAGTACCATAAACAAGTTAAGGTGTTTAAGGAGACTATCGTGTATGCGGCCGTTGGTCAGTTAACTCGTTTTAGAGCGGGCACGAACAAACTGCGTTTAGATCCCTATTAGGTTCGTCTTCCGGGCATATAGGCCGTGGTCCAGTCGTTCTTCTACTCGACATTTTGTCTACTGCTGCGGTAGACATCTTCAGGAGATACTGCGTGCTCTCTGTCAACTGCGTTTATATTCGGCGCCTAAATACTGTGTTGGCTTAGTATGTCTTGGAGATCATAGATGGCATGTAAATGTACATTTTCTATTCCCGTTTGACACGTTTAACTTTGATGAATCCCCATTTATTTTTTAAACAAACAACACATGGAATTCGTTCACGCAAACTTGACTCCAGTCTCCAATGCAGCCGTATATGTTTCTCGTTATCGCGCTGTGTTTGTGCGTGAGTGAAACCATGGCGAAAGAAAAATATCTCACTGAAGAAGAATTAGTGAATATTTTGTTATAATGATGATTCAGGTGATGAACTGATTCCTGAATTAGAAGATTCACAAAGTGAAAGTGAAGATGAACTTCCACTTCCTGAAATTGATACGCTGATACCATGTGATGTCAATCACCCAAGTTATCTCACCATCAAATCCTACTAGGGTATCTCCTTTAGGTATGTACAAAATTTGAATTTTCTAGGACTAATAGTTTGTGAATAATGGTCCGTTTTCTGAAGTGCCGCAAAAAGGGTAGCTGGGGTATTTAAATGGCTGGCCTGTGGGTTTAAATGCCCTGCTCAGTGCCTGGTACTGAATGTGACACATAGTATTTAATTTGATGTTTTTATTATTCATTTCATACATCTCAATGATGGATAAATCATATTTGAAGAGAACAATTATATGTTCAGACTGGGGCTTGAAGCCAGGTAGTTCAGTCGGTAGAGTATTGGCCTAGAAAACCAAAGGTCCTGGGTTCAAGCCCCAGTCTGAGCATGTAATTTTTCTCTTCAAATATTACTATTTAATACTAACATTGTTTCAAATGGTATATAATTATAAAAGAAAAACAAATCAAGCAAACTGGAGTAAAAATTATATGAAAAAGCTTCAGCAACAACTTTATACAAGCACACAAAAAAAGAGATCTGCTGAAAATAGATTAAAGAAATTCATTACTGTATGTAGCAGGAACAACTCGTACAGCATCTAGAGTCTGATAAGTAAGAGACCAGATGTTAGGGAAAATGCCTATAGTTATATATTACAGATATTGTAGAAGTGACTTCATATAAGTTCATACCAACGACCCTAGACTGGTTTTCCATTAAGTTAATTTTGCCTATAAATGCCTTTTTGCAATTTTTTCTCTAAATTAACTCAGTATTTCAACAAAATCAATTGAAATGGACAAACTTCATGGCACAAATCATTTCATAGAAATTTTCAAGTGTTCCTTTTATTAATTTCCTTAGAATATTTTAGGATAATAGTGGCAATAACCCAATAACCTAGCAGGTAGATGGTTTCCCCCTCAATGCACTCCCATTAAGTAAATATTGTATTTTTCCACCTCATGCATTCCTGTTAAGCGATATAGCCCTATGCTATGTCCTATTGTATTATACTCCGGCTCTAAGGCTTGGAGAAAAGTTGTATGCTTCTTTTCAATACAAACATTGCTGAGTGACAAAGAGGGTAGATGGCTCAATACAAACTGACCAATTTCATGAAAGAATTAGGCACGGAAATATTCTCAAGTGACAGTTCTGCTCTTTGTAAAAAGGCAAAACAAATTCCAAAAGCATCTCTGATATCTTCACATGCTATTGATAGCGTATGTTTATATTCTTAATGCAAGACTGTAAAAAATTATGTTGTCCATTTTCTTCTAAGAGCCTATTTTGAATTTTTTAGTTTCTATATTAATGATTTTAGTGCCTTTTTTGCCTGCCTATTTTGAATTTTTTAAGTGCCTAACATCCGGACTCTACTGATAAGGAGTGAGTTTAAAAAGGTAGCATTCAATTTCCAAATAAAAATATAATTCCTCATTCATTTCAAAATAGAGCAAATGGAGATGACTGGCTTAAGGACATAAAGGTGTAAGTTTGTTTTCTCCAGTACCTAGAACTAAGGGATTTAACCGTCTGCATGTTATTCTTTTTTTATATTTCTACAGGAAATTGTAGGCAAACATGGAATTAACGATCGTGTCTTTACAACATAGATGAGTCTGGTGTTCAAACACTAACCAAGAAGATGCCTAAAATTCTTTCTACAAAAGGAAAGAAACATGTGGGCATAGTCGTTAGCCTAGAATCTGGTCATTTAATAGATAGACAGATCATTGGTTGATTAATGTCTTTGATATCGTCCGATTCCTAATAGCCAGTTTTGTTGGTCCATTCAATCTCCTGGTTGTAGATGTTTCTCTTTCATATATAAACATATTCCCTGACTCCAGGAGGTTTTAGGTCTTCCTCTGCTTTGTCTTCCCTCAGGTTTCCATTCCAAAACAGATTTTGGTAGTCAATCCTCTTCCATTCGCTGGACATGTCCATACCATCTTAATTGCTGAGTTTTAATATAATCTAAAATAGTGTCTTCAATCTTCATTTTCTCCCTTATAACTGAGTTCCTATTTTTTTCTCTTCTTGAAATTCTTGCAGCCCTTCATATAAAATCCATTTCCGTTGCCAAAAGGTACTTATTTGTTTTTGTTGTTAATGGCCAAAGTTCTGCTCCATAAGTAATGATGCTTTTAACAATTGTATGATATATATATTCATTTTATTTTTATTACTTATATTTTTATCCCACAATATTCCATTGAGGCAAGCAATTGCAAATTTTCCTTTATTATTTCTATTTCTTATTTCCTCTTCATAACTCCAATTTTTATTTATTTTAATTCCTAAATATGTGATCTCACTACAAGATTTTATTGATTCTCCAGTCTCCAAAATTAAATTTTGTTCTGGTTCACCAATTGATAAATATTTTGTTTTTTTTCATGTTCAAATTTAATCCCCATTTTTCATATTCTTCTATTAATTTTCTAGTCATATATTCTAAATCTTCATAATCTTGTGCAATTAACAACTGATCATCTGCAAAATGTAAGTTGTATAAAGTTTTGTTGTTTGAAATAGGAATTCCCATACTTGAACCATTTTCTCCTCCAATTCTTTAATATTTCATGTAAATATATTTTAAACAGAGTCAGTGATAGACAACAACCTTGACGAAGACCTTTATTTATCAAAAAACCATGAGACAATTTACTGCCAATTTTAATTTTAGACATGCAATTGTCATGTAAATTTTGAATAGCTTCAATTATTATAGTCTTAATTCCCATATGTCTTAAAGCAATCCATAATTTCTCTATAGGGACATTGTTGTATGGTTTCTCTAGATCTACAAATAGTAGCTGCAAAGGCTGTCCATATTGCATTTTCTTTTCTATTACCTGAGTAATGCAAAATAAATTGTCGGTTGTGGAACGACCTGCTCTAAATCCTGACTGTTCCTTATTAATAACTGTTTCAATTAATAAGTAAAGTAAAGTAAGTAAAGTGATCCCACAACAGGCCCGGAGACCCTTGGGGTAGTAGGAGGTTAAGGCTCCCACTTTTTCTAGACAATCGGCATTTTATGTCAGCCGGGTTATCAGCCCTGCATGACGGCCGCATTTACCCCCAGAACATGTGTCTGGTACTCATTTCTGTTAGAGGCTGAGTCGACCCCAGGGCCATAGTGCCGCCAGAGGGTTTGGGTCAGTTTAAAAACTGTAGTGAAATACAATAGGAAGTAACATTATGAGGTTCTACTTAATAAATAAGTTGGATCTACATTCATCTTACCTCATATTTCATAAGACATGTTTCAAAGCATCTTTGCTCCTTCTTCAGTTGGTACAAACTTGCTTCAAAACATGTCTTACAAGAAACAATGAAATAAGAGGTAAGTTGAATGCAGAGCCAACTGCAGTTTGCTACTGCAATGCTTCTGGTTTCTCCATTTCTTATTTTTGCATAGAAGTACATGCAGTAATGACTTCTTGATGGAGCTCTCCAGGACATCAAGCTTCGAGTACAGATAATGGCTGAATCAACAGAGAGACATTTTTGCACTGTCTCCAGTTCTTTGTGGAACAAGTTTGTCCAACTCCAGATAAAAAAGTGTTGCTAGTTTAGATAATCATGAGTCTACAAACATATAATAGTATATTATGATGCGAGGTTGGGAAGTGGTTTTTACAGAAACAAGGAAAATGTTTAAAAACCAAGCGATAACGAGGTTTTTAATTTCAGAGATTCTGTAAAACACTTCACAAACGTGCGTTGTACATTATTTTTTGCGTGATGGTGTTTTCAAAATAATTAATAATAATAAAATAATATCTTTGTTGGAAATATTTGCGTTCATTACAAACAATTGACTAAAGTTAACAGTGTGGGCAATGTTTATTAGTTTAAACAACAGGAGGCCATGAGCCAATAGTGATAAAATAACAGGAGGCAGTGAGACCGTTTAGTGATAAGATGGCAGCAAGTACATATTTATTGTTTTAAATAAAGTTCAGCTCAAAAATGCAGTGATTTGTTTCGTCTAATGTATATTAACACTACCTTTTGGATATTTTTTTGTATATACATTGTATTAGTATACATAGAGGGCAGTGGTTTTACTTCCCACACACGTGTTTGTAATATGTAATATTACAGTATAGTTATTTAGGTTGGCAACCCCAAAATGTAGGAAGTTGAACTTTCAATCATGGTCGCCATTGCTGTAAGTACAACAAAATGCACTATCGTGCAAAAAGATTTTGTATTATGCCAAAGAGAATGTTATTTTTTTCTCCTCATACAACATGTAAAATGCAACCAGTGGACATTGTGAGCAATAAATTTGTACACCCAAAGAATGCATATTGAGAGAAATGTTAATCAGTATAGTATTGGAAAATTGCTTGGGTTTGCTTTCTTGAGAGAATGTTCAAAATGCAACCACTGGATTTCATAATTTAGTCTTACAATTATTTTTTTCTGATCCTGACTATGTACCAGCTTCATTCACTGATTGTCCTGATCCGACTTGAATTCTAGAATTTTGTCCTGAAAACCCAGACCTAGTTAATGTTCCATCTTCCCTTAATAATCTAAATCAGATAAAGTTTATTTAATCTGATAGTTCCTATAGTAAACATGATATTTGACCTTGTCCAACTATTCTAGTGCTTGCTCAAATAGATGGAAAAGAAAATGTCAACAAGTTTAAATACTAACTGGTTATCCAATCAGAAAACAAGAAAATTTGGAAGAAAAGATGCTAGAAATCTGGAAAATTTCTCAAATAAACCTAAATCAAACAACAAAACATCACTAAACATATTTTTGCCGGATGTACAGAGAACCTACCAAAACAAGACTGGATTGTAGTCACAATATACCTTGTGATGTCACAAATCTTGCACAAACTCCTTCTTCTCAGAAGACTGCTTTGATTAAAGTCACAAATCATTTTGCCTGCATCAGATATTCACTTTACGCTAACATCCCAGGTAAAGCAACTAAAGTATACACTTAATTAACCTTTTGACCGCCGAGTTTCCCTTTTGCCAGCTGGGCTGTGGGTGCCAGGTTTTTTTAATTTAAAGTACTACGCCATACTATATAATATAAACCTATATAAAGTATAATTAACTGTCTACATGCCATGCTAAATTGAATTTAAACTCACTATTATACATTTATTTGAAGGTTAGGCAGTGTTGCTTCCACTTGTAAAGATCCCAGGTTCGAATTCAGCACGGTGTCTTCATTGAAATTTGTTATCACTATCACTAAAACATTTATCCTATTGAATATTTTTGATGGCATTATCACTAAACACTTATAATATTCAAATTGTTGAACATTTTTTATGGTCCTGGGTTCGAATCCATTCCAGTCAAACAGCTGTTTTATGCCACGTGTTTCGTCTGGCACGACACACCCACCACTGTCACTCACACCATGTTCATTTAGGTCTACATCACTTGCTTTACTATTTACAGGCTTAGATTGTAATAATATTCTCTTAGAAACAGGACTACTATCACATTCGTCAAACGAATAACCATTTGATGAACTGTTACTGTCACTCTCATCTTCTGATAAAACTGACACAATAAACTCGCGTATTGTATTTTTGTCAACTTCGAGACATGAATCACTGTGTTTCACAGCACGACCTACCCCTTGGCCAGGTATCTTTTCAACTAAAAATAAAATAAATAAAGAGAAAATCCTGAAATTGCAATATTCCATAGCCAAAAAAAAAAAAAAAGGCCTTGAAACATGAATGTACACCCTCCTTTAGAAAACGCATTTACAACTAGCCTGTACCATTATTCTGTAAGGGATGTGCAAAGTATTGCTAAGAAAGGATGTACAAACACAGCACGAAAAATAATTTTAGTTTATTGAAGTAAAAACTTCAGGAAAAAAATATTTAAAATAATAAGATTGAAAACCGGAGCTTGCCGGGCGTGGCATACCGCTGTACACACACTTTCACGGCGCATGCCGGGCATGGCGTTCAAAAGGTTAAGTAAAATTTTATTACCTCACCTCATAATCTTCTTCTTAGATTAGTTTTGGATCCTTCTTCAGTTCCATCATCGGTATTTTCATAATCTTTGTAACGTCATATACACATTTTCATAATTTTGTTTTTTTTATGTTATTAGGATTGCATATATGACAAAATAATCTGAACATCACTGCAATAAAACACTACTTATCAATGTCTTGTGGTATTTGTCTCCTAAAATTAAGTTAATAGCTTATTCATAGTTAAATATGAAAAATGTCCCGCGCCGTAGCCGAGCGGTTAAGGTAGGAAGCCTTGGCGCAGAGCTACGGGACTTGCGCTGGTTCGAGTCTCCATGGGGGAAGAAATTTTCTCATGGTATTTCGGCCAGTATGGGACCGGCGCCCACCCAGCATCGTGAGGCAATTGGGTAGCTACAATAAGTAGCGGCTCCAGGTTGAGGAACCAGCTATAACGGCTGGGGGACACGACATGCTAACCACATGTCACCCCTACACTGGCTGTTGATCATCTACCTCTGATTGACACATGTGGATGTGAAGGGCCAGCAGCTGGCTGGTAAAGGGCAACCGCTGAAAAGTGGAAAGACCCTCAATCGGAAAATATGAGAAATAACATTATGAGGTTCTTAATTTGTAAATTA
>JASPKZ010002088.1:0-24257 GCA_030220185.1 Diploptera punctata
CTTTTTTTTGGTTTCACACACAAACAGTTGAATAGTATAATGACAGTTAGAGTTCTGACAGTCTTTTGTTTTGGTTTCACACACAAACAGTTTGAATAGTATAATGACAAGTTAGACTTCTGACTGTCTTTTGTTTGGTTTTCTCACACAAACAGTTTGAACAGTATAATGACAAGTTAGACTTCTGACTGTCTTTTGTTTTGGTTTCACACACAAACAGTTGAATAGTATAATGACAAGTTAGAGTTCTGACTGTCTTTTGTTTTGGTTTCACACCACAAAACAGTTTGAATAGTATAATGACAAGTTAGACTAAGGACTATCTTTTGTTTTGGTTTCACACACAAACAGTTGAATAGTATAATGACAATTTAGACTTCTGACTGTCTTTTGTTTTGGTTTCACACACAAACAGTTGAATGTGTATAATGACAAGTTAGACTTCTGACTGTCTTTTGTTTGGTTTTCATACACACAAACAGTTGAATAGTATAATGACAAGATAGACTTCTGACTGTCTTTTGTTTTGGTTTCACACACAAACAATTGAATAGTATAATGACAAGTTAGACTTCTGACTGTCTTTTGTTTTGGTTTCACACACAAACAGTTGAATAGTATAATGACAAGTTAGACTTCTGACAGTCTTTGGTTTTGGTTTCATACACCAAACAGTTGAACAGTATAATGAGAAGTTAGACTTCTGACTGTCTTTTGTTTTGGTTTCACACACAAAAAGTTGAATAGTATAATGACAAGTTAGACTTCTGACTGTCTTTTGTTTTGGTTTCACCACACAAACAGTTGAATAGTATAGATGACAAGTTAGAGTTCTGACATGTCTTTTGTTTTGGTTCATACACACAAACAGTTGAACAGTTATAATGAGAAGTTAGACTTCTGACTGTCTTTTCTTTTGGTTTCACACACAAACATTTGAACAGTATAATGACAAGTAGACTGCTGATTGTCTTTTGTTTTGGTTTCACACACAAACAGTTGAATATGTATAATGACAAGTTCAGAGTTCTGACAGTCTTTTGTTTTGGTTTCACACACAAACAGTTTGAACAGTTATAATGAGAAGTTAGACTTCTGAATGTCTTTTGTTTTGGTTTCACACCACAAACAGTTGAACAGTATAATGACAAGTTAGACTTCTGACTGTCTTTTGTTTTGGTTTCACACACAAAACAGTTGAATAGTATAATGACAAGTTTAGACTTCTGACTGTCTTTTGTTTTGGTTTCACACACAAACAGTTGAATAGTATAATGACAAGTTAGACTTCTGACAAGTCTTTTGTTTTGGTTTCACACACAAACAGTTGAATAGTATAATGACAAGTTAGACTTCTGACTGTCTTTTGTTTTGGTTTCACACACAGAACATTTGAATTGTATAATGATTAGTTAGACTTCTGACTGTCTTTTGTTTTGGTTTCACACACCAACAGTTGAATAGTATAATGACAAGTTAGACTTCTGACTGTCTTTTGTTTTGGTTTCACACACAA
This sequence comes from Diploptera punctata, assembly GCA_030220185.1. Lineage (NCBI taxonomy): Eukaryota > Metazoa > Arthropoda > Insecta > Blattodea > Blaberidae > Diploptera > Diploptera punctata. The sequence continues at coordinate 1,517 of JASPKZ010002088.1, forward strand.
AACAATTTGAATAGTATAATGACAAGTTAGACTTCTGACTGTCTTTGTTTTGGTTTCACACACAAACAGTTGAACAGTATAATGACAAGTTAGACTTCTGACAGTCTTTTGTTTTGGTTCCACACACAAACAGTTGAACTAGTATAATGAGAATTTAGACTTCTGTCTGTCTTTTGTTTTGGATTCACACACCAAACAGTTGAATAGTACAATGACAAGTTAGACTTCTGACTGTCTTTTGTTTTGGTTTCACACACAAACAGTTGAATAGTATAATGACAAGTTAGAGTTCTGACAGTCTTTTGTTTTGGTTTCACACACAAACAGTTGAACAGTATAATGAGAAGTTAGACTTCTGACTGTCTTTTGTTTTGGTTTCACACACAAACAGTTGAACAGTATAATGACAAGTTAGACTTCTGACTGTCTTTTGTTTTGGTTTCACACACAAACAGTTGAATAGTATAATGACAAGTTAGAGTTCTGACAGTCTTTTGTTTTGGTTTCACACACAAACAGTTGAACAGTATAATGAGAAGCTAGAGTTCTGACTGTCTTTTGTTTTGGTTTCACACACAAACAGTTGAACAGTATAATGACAAGTTAGACTTCTGACTGTCTTTTGTTTTGGTTTCACACACAAACAGTTGAATAGTATAATGACAAGTTAGACTTCTGACTGTCTTTTGTTTTGGTTTCACACACAAACAGTTGAATAGTATAATGACAAGTTAGACTTCTGACAGTCTTTTGTTTTGGTTTCACACACACAACAGTTGAATAGTATAATGACAATTTAGACTTCTGACTGTCTTTTGTTTTGGTTCAACATACCAACATTTGAATAGTATAATGACATAAGTTAGACTTCTGACTGTCTTTTGTTTTGGTTTCACACACAAACAGTTGAATAGTATAATGACAAGTTAGACTTCTGACTGTCTTTTGTTTTGGTTTCACACACAAACAGTTGAATAGTATAATGACAAGTTAGACTTCTCACTGTCTTTTGTTTTGGTTTCACACACAAACAGTTGAATAGTATAATGACAAGTTAGACTTCTGACTGTCTTTTGTTTTGGTTTCACACACAAACAGTTGAATAGTATAATGACAAGTTAGAGTTATGACAGTCTTTTGTTTCGGTTTCACACACAAACAGTTGAACAGTATAATGAGAAGTTAGACTTCTGACTGTCTTTTGTTTTGGTTTCACACACAAACAGTTGAACAGTATAATGACAAGTTAGACTTCTGACTGTCTTTTGTTTTGGTTTCACACACAAACAGTTGAATAGTATAATGACAAGTTAGACTTCTGACTGTCTTTTGTTTTGGTTTCACACACAAACAGTTGAATATTATAATGACAAGTTAGAGTTCTGACAGTCTTTTGTTTTGGTTTCACACACAAACAGTTGAACAGTATAATGAGAAGTTAGACTTCTGACTGTCTTTTGTTTTGGTTTCACACACAAACAGTTGAACAGTATAATGACAAGTTGGACTTCTGACTGTCTTTTGTTTTGGTTTACATACACAAACAGTTGAATAGTATAATGACAAGTAAGACTTCTGACTGTCTTTTGTTTTGGTTTCACACACAAACAGTTGAATAGTATAATGACAAGTTAGACTTCTGACTGTCTTTTGTTTTGGTTTCACACACAAACAGTTGAACAGTATAATGACAAGTTAGACTTCTGACTGTCTTTTGTTTTGGTTTCACACACAAACAGTTGAACAGTATAATGAGAAGTGAGACTTCGTGACTGTCTTTTGTTTTGGTTTCACACACAAACAGTTGAACAGTATAATGACAAGTTAGACTTCTGACTGTCTTTTGTTTTGGTTTCACACACAAACAGTTGAATAGTATAATGAGAAGTTAGACTTCTGACTGTCTTTTGTTTTGGTTTCACACACAAACAGTTGAACAGTATAATGACAAGATAGACTTCTGACTGTCTTTTGTTTTGGTTTCACACACAAACAGTTGAATAGTATAATGACAAGTTAGAGTTCTGACAGTCTTTTGTTTTGGTTTCACACACAAACAGTTGAACAGTATAATGAGAAGTTAGACTTCTGACTGTCTTTTGTTTTGGTTTCACACACAAACAGTTGAACAGTATAATGACAAGTTAGACTTCTGACTGTCTTTTGTTTTGGTTTCACACACAAACAGTTGAATAGTATAATGACAAGTTAGACTTCTGACTGTCTTTTGTTTTGGTTTCACACACAAACAGTTGAATAGTATAATGACAAGTTAGAGTTCTGACAGTCTTTTGTTTTGGTTTCACACACAAACAGTTGAACAGTATAATGAGAAGTTAGACTTCTGACTGTCTTTTGTTTTGGTTTCACACACAAACAGTTGAACAGTATAATGACAAGTTAGACTTCTGACTGTCTTTTGTTTTGGTTTCACACACAAACAGTTGAATAGTATAATGACAAGTAAGACTTCTGACTGTCTTTTGTTTTGGTTTCACACACAAACAGTTGAATAGTATAATGACAAGTTAGACTTCTGACTGTCTTTTGTTTTGGTTTCACACACAAACAGTTGAATAGTATAATGACAAGTTAGACTTCTGACTGTCTTTTGTTTTGGTTTCACACACAAACAGTTGAATAGTATAATGACAAGTTAGAGTTCTGACAGTCTTTTGTTTTGGTTTCACACACAAACAGTTGAATAGTATAATGACAAGTTAGAGTTCTGACAGTCTTTTGTTTGGTTTCACACACAAACAGTTGAACAGTATAATGAGAAGTTAGACTTCTGACTGTCTTTTGTTTTGGTTTCACACACAAACAGTTGAACAGTATAATGACAAGTTAGTCTTCTGACTGTCTTTTGTTTTGGTTTCACACACAAACAGTTGAATAGTATAATGACAAGTTAGACTTCTGACTGTCTTTTTTTGGTTTCACACACAACATTCTTATTATCAACCCCAACTGACTTAAAGTAGAAAGAGCAATAATTTTCTTCAAATCATACTCAAAATTTGCACCAATGCCCGCCATAAACATTGTTAAGCCAGAAACAATTAAAAGAAAAGTATTCAATTCCGTACCAAAAGAAGGACTAAACCGAATTAATAAATAAACCCCCGCCAAAAGTTTTATCTTAAGGGGGGTAGAATTTAAGTTGGAATATATCTAGTTCGCAATTATCTATAATTGTAATTTTAGGAGGTGTTTATACTGTGATAATTGCTGGATGAGCTTCTAATTCTAATTATTCTTTATTAGGTGGTCTGCGAGCAGTGGCTCAGACAATTTCTTATGAAGTGAAGATTGGCACTAATTTTTTTATCTTTTATTTTTTTCGGTTGAATTGTATAATGACAAGTTAGTGTTCTGACAGTCTTTTGTTTTGGTTTCACACACAAACAGTTGAACAGTATAATGAGAAGTTAGACTTCTGACTGTCTTTAATTTGGTTTCACACACAAACAGTTGAATAGTATAATGACAAGTTAGAGTTCTGACAGTCTTTTGTTTTGGTTTCACACACAAACAGTTGAATAGTATAATGACAAGTTAGACTTCTGACTGTCTTTTGTTTTGGTTTCACACACAAACAGTTGAATAGTATAATGACAAGTTAGAGTTCTGACAGTCTTTTGTTTTGGTTTCACACACAAACAGTTGAACAGTATAATGAGAAGTTAGACTTCTGACTGTCTTTTGTTTTGGTTTCACACACAAACAGTTGAATAGTATAATGACAAGTTAGACTTCTGACTGTCTTTTGTTTTGGTTTCACACACAAACAGTTGAATAGTATAATGACAAGTTAGACTTATGACTGTCTTTTGTTTTGGTTTCACACACAAACAGTTGAATAGTATAATGACAAGTTAGACTTCTGACTGTCTTTTGTTTTGGTTTCACACACAAACAGTTGAATAGTATAATGACAAGTTAGACTTCTGACTGTCTTTTGTTTTGGTTTCACACACAAACAGTTGAATAGTATAATGACAAGTTAGACTTCTGACTGTCTTTTTTTTGGTTTCACACACAAACAGTTGAATAGTATAATGACAAGTTAGAGTTCTGACAGTCTTTTGTTTTGGTTTCACACACAAACAGTTGAACAGTATAATGACAAGTTAGACTTCTGACTGTCTTTTGTTTTGGTTTCACACACAAACAGTTGAATAGTATAATGACAATTTAGACTTCTGACTGTCTTTTGTTTTGGTTTCACACACAAACAGTTGAATAGTATAATGAGAAGTTAGAGTTCTGACTGTCTTTTGTTTTGGTTTCACACACAAACAGTTGAATAGTATAATGACAAGTTAGACTTCTGACTGACTTTTGTTTTGGTTTCACACACAAACAGTTGAACAGTATAATGACAAGTTAGACTTCTGACTGTCTTTTGTTTTGGTTTCACACACAAACAGTTGAACAGTATAATGACAAGTTAGACTTCTGACTGTCTTTTGTTTTGGTTTCACACACAAACAGTTGAATAGTATAATGACAAGTTAGACTTCTGACTGTCTTTTGTTTTGGTTTCACACACAAACAGTTGAATAGTATAATGACAAGTTAGACTTTTGACTGTCTTTTGTTTTGGTTTCACACACAAACAGTTGAATAGTATAATGACAAGATAGACTTCTGACTGTCTTTTGTTTTGGTTTCACACACAAACAGTTGAACAGTATAATGAGAAGTTAGACTTCTGACTGTCTTTTGTTTTGGTTTCACACACAAACAGTTGAATAGTATAATGACAAGTTAGAGTTCTGACAGTCTTTTGTTTTGGTTTCACACACAAACAGTTGAACAGTATAATGAGAAGTTAGACTTCTGACTGTCTTTTGTTTTGGTTTCACACACAAACAGTTGAACAGTATAATGACAAGATAGACTTCTGACTGTCTTTTGTTTTGGTTTCACACACAAACAGTTGAATAGTATAATGACAAGTTAGAATTCTGACTGTCTTTTGTTTTGGTTTCACACACAAACAGTTGAATAGTATAATGACAAGTTAGAGTTCTGACAGTCTTTTGTTTTGGTTTCACACACAAACAGTTGAACAGTATAATGAGAAGTTAGACTTCTGACTGTCTTTTGTTTTGGTTTCACACACAAACAGTTGAACAGTATAATGACAAGTTAGACTTCTGACTGTCTTTTGTTTTGGTTTCACACACAAACAGTTGAATAGTATAATGACAAGTTAGACTTCTGACTGTCTTTTGTTTTGGTTTCACACACAAACAGTTGAATAGTATAATGACAAGTTAGACTTCTGACTGTCTTTTGTTTTGGTTTCACACACAAACAGTTGAATAGTATAATGACAATTTAGACTTCTGACTGTCTTTTGTTTTGGTTTCACACACAAACAGTTGAATTGTATAATGACAAGTTAGACTTCTGACTGTCTTTTGTTTTGGTTTCACACACCAACAGTTGAATAGTATAATGACAAGTTAGACTTCTGACTGTCTTTTGTTTTGGTTTCACACACAAACAGTTGAATAGTATAATGACAAGTTAGACTTCTGACTGTCTTTTGTTTTGGTTTCACACACAAACAGTTGAACAGTATAATGACAAGTTAGACTTCTGACTGTCTTTTGTTTTGGTTTCACACACAAACAGTTGAATAGTATAATGACAAGTTAGACTTCTGTCTGTCTTTTGTTTTGGTTTCACACACAAACAGTTGAATAGTACAATGACAAGTTAGAGTTCTGACAGTCTTTTGTTTTGGTTTCACACACAAACAGTTGAACAGTATAATGAGAAGTTAGACTTCTGACTGTCTTTTGTTTTGGTTTCACACACAAACAGTTGAACAGTATAATGACAAGTTAGACTTCTGACTGTCTTTTGTTTTGGTTTCACACACAAACAGTTGAATAGTATAATGACAAGTTAGACTTCTGACTGTCTTTTGTTTTGGTTTCACACACAAAGAGTTGAATAGTATAATGACAAGTTAGAGTTCTGACAGTCTTTTGTTTTGGTTTCACACACAAACAGTTGAACAGTATAATGAGAAGTTAGAGTTCTGACTGTCTTTTGTTTTGGTTTCACACACAAACAGTTGAACAGTATAATGACAAGTTAGACTTCTGACTGTCTTTTGATTTGGTTTCACACACAAACAGTTGAATAGTATAATGACAAGTTAGACTTCTGACTGTCTTTTATTTTGGTTTCACACACAAACAGTTGAATAGTATAATGACAAGTTAGACTTCTGACTGTCTTTTGTTTTGGTTTCACACACAAAACAGTTGAATAGTATAATGACAATTTAGACTTCTGACTGTCTTTTGTTTTGGTTTCACACACCAAACAGTTGAATAGTATAATGACAAGTTAGACTTCTGACTGTCTTTTGTTTTGGTTTCACACACAAACAGTTGAATAGTATAATGACAAGATAGACTTCTGACTGTCTTTTGTTTTGGTTTCACACACAAACAGTTGAATAGTATAATGACAAGTTAGACTTCTGACTGTCTTTTGTTTTGGTTTCACACACAAACAGTTGAATAGTATAATGACAAGTTAGACTTCTGACTGTTTTTTTCTTTTGGTTTCACACACAAACAGTTGAATAGTATAATGACAAGTTAGAGTTCTGACAGTCTTTTTTTTCGGTTTCACACACAAACAGTTGAACAGTATAATGAGAAGTTAGACTTCTGACTGTCTTTTGTTTTGGTTTCACACACAAACAGTTGAACAGTATAATGACAAGTTAGACTTCTGACTGTCTTTTGTTTTGGTTTTACACACAAACAGTTGAATAGTATAATGACAAGTTAGACTTCTGACTGTCTTTTGTTTTGGTTTCACACACAAACAGTTGAATAGTATAATGACAAGTTAGAGTTCTGACAGTCTTTTGTTTTGGTTTCATACACAAACAGTTGAACAGTATAATGAGAAGTTAGACTTCTGACTGTCTTTTGTTTTGGTTTCACACACAAACAGTTGAACAGTATAATGACAAGTTGGACTTCTGACTGTCTTTTGTTTTGGTTTCACACACAAACAGTTGAATAGTATAATGACAAGTAAGACTTCTGACTGTCTTTTGTTTTGGTTTCACACACAAACAGTTGAATAGTATAATGACAAGTTAGACTTCTGACTGTCTTTTGTTTTGGTTTCACACACAAACAGTTGAACAGTATAATGACGAAGATTAGACTTCTGACTGTCTTTTATTTTGGTTTCACACACAAACAGTTGAACAGTATAATGACAAGTGAGACTTCTGACTGTCTTTTGTTTTGGTTTCACACACAAACAGTTGAATAGTATAATGACAAGTTAGGGTTTTGACATGTCTTTTGTTTTGGTTTCACACACAAACAGTTGAATAGTATAATGACAAGTTAGACTTCTGACTGTCTTTTGTTTTGGTTTCACACACAAACAGTTGAATAGTATAATGACAAGATAGACTTCTGACTGTCTTTTGTTTTGGTTTCACACACAAACAGTTGAATAGTATAATGACAAGTTAGAGTTCTGACAGTCTTTTGTTTTGGTTTCACACACAAACAGTTGAACAGTATAATGAGAAGTTAGACTTCTGACTGTCTTTTGTTTTGGTTTCACACACAAACAGTTGAACAGTATAATGACAAGTTAGACTTCTGACTGTCTTTTGTTTTGGTTTCACACACAAACAGTTGAATAGTATAATGACAAGTTAGACTTCTGACTGTCTTTTGTTTTGGTTTCACACACAAACAGTTGAATAGTATAATGACAAGTTAGAGTTCTGACAGTCTTTTGTTTTGGTTTCACACACAAACAGTTGAACAGTATAATGAGAAGTTAGACTTCTGACTGTCTTTTGTTTTGGTTTCACACACAAACAGTTGAACAGTATAATGACAAGTTAGACTTCTGACTGTCTTTTGTTTTGGTTTCACACACAAACAGTTGAATAGTATAATGACAAGTAAGACTTCTGACTGTCTTTTGTTTTGGTTTCACACACAAACAGTTGAATAGTATAATGACAAGTTAGACTTCTGACTGTCTTTTGTTTTGGTTTCACACACAAACAGTTGAATAGTATAATGACAAGTTAGACTTCTGACTGTCTTTTGTTTTGGTTTCACACACAAACAGTTGAATAGTATAATGACAAGTTAGAGTTCTGACAGTCTTTTGTTTTGGTTTCACACACAAACAGTTGAATAGTATAATGACAAGTTAGAGTTCTGACAGTCTTTTGTTTTGGTTTCACACACAAACAGTTGAACAGTATAATGAGAAGTTAGACTTCTGACTGTCTTTTGTTTTGGTTTCACACACAAACAGTTGAACAGTATAATGACAAGTTAGTCTTCTGACTGTCTTTTGTTTTGGTTTCACACACAAACAGTTGAATAGTATAATGACAAGTTAGACTTCTGACTGTCTTTTTTTGGTTTCACACACAACATTCTTATTATCAACCCCAACTGACTTAAAGTAGAAAGAGCAATAATTTTCTTCAAATCATACTCAAAATTTGCACCAATGCCCGCCATAAACATTGTTAAGCCAGAAACAATTAAAAGAAAAATATTCAATTCCGTACCAAAAGAAGGACTAAACCGAATTAATAAATAAACCCCGCCAAAAGTTTTATCTTAAGGGGGGTAGAATTTAAGTTGGAATATATCTAGTTCGCAATTATCTATAATTGTAATTTTAGGAGGTGTTTATACTGTGATAATTGCTGGATGAGCTTCTAATTCTAATTATTCTTTATTAGGTGGTCTGCGAGCAGTGGCTCAGACAATTTCTTATGAAGTAAGATTGGCACTAATTTTTTTATCTTTTATTTTTTTCGGTTGAATTGTATATGACAAGTTAGAGTTCTGACAATCTTTTGTTTTGGTTTCACACACAAACAGTTGAACAGTATAATGAGAAGTTAGACTTCTGACTGTCTTTAATTTGGTTTCACACACAAACAGTTGAATAGTATAATGACAAGTTAGAGTTCTGACAGTCTTTTTTTTTTGGTTTCACACACAAACAGTTGAATAGTATAATGACAAGTTAGACTTATGACTGTCTTTTGTTTTGGTTTCACACACAAACAGTTGAATAGTATAATGACAAGTTAGACCTTAAGGACAGTCTTTTGTTTTGGTTTCACACACAAACAGTTGAACAGTATAATGACAAGTTAGACTTCTGACTGTCTTTTGTTTTGGTTTCACACACAAACAGTTGAATTGTATAATGACAAGTTAGACTTCTGACTGTCTTTTGTTTTGGTTTCACACACAAACAGTTGAATAGTATAATGACAAGTTAGACTTCTGACTGTCTTTTGTTTTGGTTTCACACACAAACAGTTGAATAGTATAATGACAAGTTAGACTTCTGACTGTCTTTTGTTTTGGTTTCACACACAAACAGTTGAATAGTATAATGACAAGTTAGACTTCTGACGGTCTTTTGTTTTGGTTTCACACACAAACAGTTGAATAGTATAATGACAAGTTAGACTTCTGACTGTCTTTTGTTTTGGATTCACACACAAACAGTTGAATAGTATAATGACAAGTTAGACTTCTGACTGTCTTTTGTTTTGGTTTCACACACAAACAGTTGAATAGTATAATGACAAGTTAGAGTTCTGACAGTCTTTTGTTTTGGTTTCACACACAAACAGTTGAACAGTATAATGAGAAGTTAGACTTCTGACTGTCTTTTGTTTTGGTTTCACACACAAACAGTTGAACAGTATAATGACAAGTTAGACTTCTGACTGTCTTTTGTTTTGGTTTCACACACAAACAGTTGAATAGTATAATGACAAGTCAGAGTTCTGACAGTCTTTTGTTTTGGTTTCACACACAAACAGTTGAACAGTATAATGAGAAGTTAGACTTCTGACTGTCTTTTGTTTTGGTTTCACACACAAACAGTTGAACAGTATAATGACAAGTTAGACTTCTGACTGTCTTTTGTTTTGGTTTCACACACAAACAGTTGAATAGTATAATGACAAGTTAGACTTCTGACTGTCTTTTGTTTTGGTTTCACACACAAACAGTTGAATAGTATAATGACAAGTTAGACTTCTGACAGTCTTTTATTTTGGTTTCACACACAAACAGTTGAATAGTATAATGACAAGTTAGACTTCTGACTGTCTTTTGTTTTGGTTTCACATACCAACATTTGAATAGTATAATGATTAGTTAGACTTCTGACTGTCTTCTGTTTTGGTTTCACACACCAACAGTTGAATAGTATAATGACAAGTTAGACTTCTGACTGTCTTTTGTTTTGGTTTCACACACAAACAGTTGAATAGTATAATGACAAGTTAGACTTCTCACTGACTTTTGTTTTGGTTTCACACACAAACAGTTGAATAGTATAATGACAAGTTAGACTTCTGACTGTCTTTTGTTTTGGTTTCACACACAAACAGTTGAATAGTATAATGACAAGTTAGACTTATGACTGTCTTTTGTTTTGGTTTCACACACAAACAGTTGAATAGTATAATGACAAGTTAGACTTCTGACTGTCTTTTGTTTTGGTTTCACACACAAACAGTTGAATAGTATAATGACAAGTTAGACTTCTGACTGTCTTTTGTTTTGGTTTCACACACAAACAGTTGAATAGTATAATGACAAGTTAGACTTCTGACTGTCTTTTATTTTGGTTTCACACACAAACAGTTGAATAGTATAATGACAAGTTAGAGTTCTGACAGTCTTTTGTTTTGGTTTCACACACAAACAGTTGAACAGTATAATGACAAGTTAGACTTCTGACTGTCTTTTGTTTTGGTTTCACACACAAACAGTTGAACAGTATAATGACAAGTTAGACTTCTGACTGTCTTTTGTTTTGGTTTCACACACAAACAGTTGAATAGTATAATGACAAGTTAGACTTCTGACTGTCTTTTGTTTTGGTTTCACACACAAACAGTTGAATAGTATAATGACAAGTTAGACTTCTGACTGTCTTTTGTTTTGGTTTCACACACAAACAGTTGAATAGTATAATGACAAGTTAGACTTCTGACTGTCTTTTGTTTTGGTTTCACACACAAACAGTTGAACAGTATAATGAGAAGTTAGACTTCTGACTGTCTTTTGTTTTGGTTTCACACACAAACAGTTGAACAGTATAATGACAAGTTAGAGTTCTGACTGTCTTTTGTTTTGGTTTCACACACAAACAGTTGAACAGTATAATGAGAAGTTAGACTTCTGACTGTCTTTTGTTTTGGTTTCACACACAAACAGTTGAACAGTATAATGACAAGATAGACTTCTGACTGTCTTTTGTTTTGGTTTCACACACAAACAGGTGAATAGTATAATGACAAGTTAGAGTTCTGACAGTCTTTTGTTTTGGTTTCACACACAAACAGTTGAACAGTATAATGAGAAGTTAGACTTCTGACTGTCTTTTGTTTTGGTTTCACACACAAACAGTTGAACAGTATAATGACAAGTTAGACTTCTGACTGTCTTTTGTTTTGGTTTCACACACAAACAGTTGAATAGTATAATGACAAGTTAGACTTCTGACTGTCTTTTGTTTTGGTTTCACACACAAACAGTTGAATAGTATAATGACAAGTTAGAGTTCTGACAGTCTTTTGTTTTGGTTTCACACACAAACAGTTGAACAGTATAATGAGAAGTTAGACTTCTGACTGTCTTTTGTTTTGGTTTCACACACAAACAGTTGAACAGTATAATGACAAGTTAGACTTCTGACTGTCTTTTGTTTTGGTTTCACACACAAACAGTTGAATAGTATAATGACAAGTAAGACTTCTGACTGTCTTTTGTTTTGGTTTCACACACAAACAGTTGAATAGTATAATGACAAGTTAGACTTCTGACTGTCTTTTGTTTTGGTTTCACACACAAACAGTTGAATAGTATAATGACAAGTTAGACTTCTGACTGTCTTTTGTTTTGGTTTCACACACAAACAGTTGAATAGTATAATGACAAGTTAGAGTTCTGACAGTCTTTTGTTTTGGTTTCACACACAAACAGTTGAATAGTATAATGACAAGTTAGAGTTCTGACAGTCTTTTGTTTTGGTTTCACACACAAACAGTTGAACAGTATAATGAGAAGTTAGACTTCTGACTGTCTTTTGTTTTGGTTTCACACACAAACAGTTGAACAGTATAATGACAAGTTAGTCTTCTGACTGTCTTTTGTTTTGGTTTCACACACAAACAGTTGAATAGTATAATGACAAGTTAGACTTCTGACTGTCTTTTTTTGGTTTCACACACAACATTCTTATTATCAACCCCAACTGACTTAAAGTAGAAAGAGCAATAATTTTCTTCAAATCATACTCAAAATTTGCACCAATGCCCGCCATAAACATTGTTAAGCCAGAAACAATTAAAAGAAAAGTATTCAATTCCGTACCAAAAGAAGGACTAAACCGAATTAATAAATAAACCCCCGCCAAAAAGTTTTATCTTAAGGGGGGTAGAATTTAAGTTGGAATATATCTAGTTCGCAATTATCTATAATTGTAATTTTAGGAGGTGTTTATACTGTGATAATTGCTGGATGAGCTTCTAATTCTAATTATTCTTTATTAGGTGGTCTGCGAGCAGTGGCTCAGACAATTTCTTATGAAGTAAGATTGGCACTAATTTTTTTATCTTTTATTTTTTTCGGTTGAATTGTATAATGACAAGTTAGTGTTCTGACAATCTTTTGTTTTGGTTTCACACACAAAACAGTTGAACAGTATAATGAGAAGTTAGACTTCTGACTGTCTTTAATTTGGTTTCACACACAAACAGTTGAATAGTATAATGACAAGTTAGAGTTCTGACAGTCTTTTTTTTTTGGTTTCACACACAAACAGTTGAATAGTATAATGACAAGTTAGACTTCTGACTGTCTTTTGTTTTGGTTTCACACACAAACAGTTGAATAGTATAATGACAAGTTAGAGTTCTGACAGTCTTTTGTTTTGGTTTCACACACAAACAGTTGAACAGTATAATGAGAAGTTAGACTTCTGACTGTCTTTTGTTTTGGTTTCACACACAAACAGTTGAATAGTATAATGACAAGTTAGACTTCTGACTGTCTTTTGTTTTGGTTTCACACACAAACAGTTGAATAGTATAATGACAAGTTAGACTTCTGACTGTCTTTTGTTTTGGTTTCACACACAAACAGTTGAATAGTATAATGACAAGTTAGACTTCTGACTGTCTTTTGTTTTGGTTTCACACACACAACAGTTGAATAGTATAATGACAAGTTAGACTTCTGACTGTCTTTTGTTTTGGTTTCACACACAAACAGTTGAATAGTATAATGACATGTTAGACTTCTGACTGTCTTTTATTTTGGTTTCACACACAAACAGTTGAATAGTATAATGACAAGTTAGAGTTCTGACAGTCTTTTGTTTTGGTTTCACACACAAACAGTTGAACAGTATAATGACAAGTTAGACTTCTGACTGTCTTTTGTTTTGGTTTCACACACAAACAGTTGAATAGTATAATGACAATTTAGACTTCTGACTGTCTTTTGTTTTGGTTTCACACACAAACAGTTGAATAGTATAATGAGAAGTTAGAGTTCTGACTGTCTTTTGTTTTGGTTTCACACACAAACAGTTGAATAGTATAATGACAAGTTAGACTTCTGACTGACTTTTGTTTTGGTTTCACACACAAACAGTTGAACAGTATAATGACAAGTTAGACTTCTGACTGTCTTTTGTTTTGGTTTCACACACAAACAGTTGAACAGTATAATGACAAGTTAGACTTCTGACTGTCTTTTGTTTTGGTTTCACACACAAACAGTTGAATAGTATAATGACAAGTTAGACTTCTGACTGTCTTTTGTTTTGGTTTCACACACAAACAGTTGAATAGTATAATGACAAGTTAGACTTTTGACTGTCTTTTGTTTTGGTTTCACACACAAACAGTTGAATAGTATAATGACAAGATAGACTTCTGACTGTCTTTTGTTTTGGTTTCACACACAAACAGTTGAACAGTATAATGAGAAGTTAGACTTCTGACTGTCTTTTGTTTTGGTTTCACACACAAACAGTTGAATAGTATAATGACAAGTTAGAGTTCTGACTGTCTTTTGTTTTGGTTTCACACACAAACAGTTGAACAGTATAATGAGAAGTTAGACTTCTGACTGTCTTTTGTTTTGGTTTCACACACAAACAGTTGAACAGTATAATGACAAGATAGACTTCTGACTGTCTTTTGTTTTGGTTTCACACACAAACAGTTGAATAGTATAATGACAAGTTAGAGTTCTGACAGTCTTTTGTTTTGGTTTCACACACAAACAGTTGAATAGTATAATGACAAGTTAGAATTCTGACTGTCTTTTGTTTTGGTTTCACACACAAACAGTTGAACAGTATAATGAGAAGTTAGACTTCTGACTGTCTTTTGTTTTGGTTTCACACACAAACAGTTGAACAGTATAATGACAAGTTAGACTTCTGACTGTCTTTTGTTTTGGTTTCACACACAAACAGTTGAATAGTATAATGACAAGTTAGACTTCTGACTGTCTTTTGTTTTGGTTTCACACACAAACAGTTGAATAGTATAATGACAAGTTAGACTACTGACTGTCTTTTGTTTTGGTTTCACACACAAACAGTTGAATAGTATAATGACAAGTTAGACTTCTGACGAGTCTTTTGTTTTGGTTTCACACACAAACAGTTGAATTGTATAATGACAAGTTAGACTTCTGACTGTCTTTTGTTTTGGTTTCACACACACACAGTTGAATAGTATAATGACAAGTTAGACTTCTGACTGTCTTTTGTTTTGGTTTCACACACAAACAGTTGAATAGTATAATGACAAGTTAGACTTCTGACTGTCTTTTGTTTTGGTTTCATCACACAAACAGTTGAACAGTATAATGACAAGTTAGACTTCTGACAGTCTTTTGTTTTGGTTTCACACACAAACAGTTGAACTAGTATAATGACAAGTTAGACTTCTGACTGTCTTTTGTTTTGGTTTCACACACAAACAGTTGAATAGTATAATGACAAGTTAGACTTCTGACAGTCTTTTGTTTTGGTTTCACACACAAACAGTTGAATAGTATAATGACAAGTTAGAGTTCTGACAGTCTTTTGTTTTGGTTTCACACACAAACAGTTGAACAGTATAATGAGAAGTTAGACTTCTGACTGTCTTTTGTTTTGGTTTCACACACAAACAGTTGAACAGTATAATGACAAGTTAGACTTCTGACTGTCTTTTGTTTTGGTTTCACACACAAACAGTTGAATAGTATAATGACAAGTCAGAGTTCTGACAGTCTTTTGTTTTGGTTTCACACACAAACAGTTGAACAGTATAATGAGAAGTTAGACTTCTGACTGTCTTTTGTTTTGGTTTCACACACAAACAGTTGAACAGTATAATGACAAGTTAGACTTCTGACTGTCTTTTGTTTTGGTTTCACACACAAACAGTTGAATAGTATAATGACAAGTTAGACTTCTGACTGTCTTTTGTTTTGGTTTCACACACAAACAGTTGAATAGTATAATGACAAGTTAGACTTCTGACTGTCTTTTGTTTTGGTTTCACACACAAAACAGTTGAATAGTATAATGACAAGTTAGACTTCTGACTGTCTTTTGTTTTGGTTTCACATACCAAACATTTGAATAGTATAATGATTAGTTAGACTTCTGACTGTCTTCTGTTTTGGTTTCACACACCAAACAGTTGAATAGTATAATGACAAGTTAGACCTTCTGACTGTCTTTTTTGTTTTGGTTTCACACACAAACAGTTGAAATAGTATAATGACAAGTTAGACTTCTCACTGACTTTTGTTTTGGTTTCACACACACAAACAGTTGAATAGTATAATGACAAGTTAGACTTCTGAGCTGTCTTTTGTTTTGGTTTCACACACAAACAGTTGAATAGTATAATGACAAGTTAGACTTATGACTGTCTTTTGTTTTGGTTTCACACACAAACAGTTGAATAGTATAATGACAAGTTAGACTTCTGACTGTCTTTTGTTTTGGTTTCACACACAAACAGTTGAATAGTATAATGACAAGTTAGACTTCTGACTGTCTTTTGTTTTGGTTTCACACACAAACAGTTGAATAGTATAATGACATGTTAGACTTCTGACTGTCTTTTATTTTGGTTTCACACACAAACAGTTGAATAGTATAATGACAAGTTAGAGTTCTGACAGTCTTTTTGTTTTGGTTTTCACACACAAACAGTTGAACAGTATAATGACAAGTTAGACTTCTGACTGTCTTTTGTTTTGGTTTCACACACAAACAGTTGAACAGTATAATGACAAGTTAGACTTCTGACTGTCTTTTGTTTTGGTTTCATACACAAACAGTTGAATAGTATAATGACAAGTTAGACTTCTGACTGTCTTTTGTTTTGGTTTCACACACAAACAGTTGAATAGTATAATGACAAGTTAGACTTCTGACTGTCTTTTGTTTTGGTTTCACACACAAACAGTTGAATAGTATAATGACAAGATAGACTTCTGACTGTCTTTTGTTTTGGTTTTCACACACAAAACAGTTGAACAGTATAATGAGAAGTTAGACTTCTGACTGTCTTTTGTTTTGGTTTCACACACAAACAGTTGAATAGTATAATGACAAGTTAGGGTTCATACACTTCTTTTGTTTTGGTTTCACACACAAACAGTTGAACAGTATAATGAGAAGTTAGACTTCTGACTGTCTTTTGTTTTGGTTTCACACACAAACAGTTGAACAGTATAATGACAAGTTAGACTTCTGACTGTCTTTTGTTTTGGTTTCACACACAAAACAGGTGAATAGTATAATGACAAGTTAGAGTTCTGACAGTCTTTTGTTTTGGTTTCACACACAAACAGTTGAACAGTATAATGAGAAGTTAGACTTCTGACTGTCTTTTGTTTTGGTTTCACACACAAACAGTTGAACAGTATAATGACAAGTTAGACTTCTGACTATCTTTTGTTTTGGTTTCACACACAAACAGTTGAATAGTATAATGACAAGTTAGACTTCTGACTGTCTTTTGTTTTGGTTTCACACACAAACAGTTGAATAGTATAATGACAAGTTAGAGTTCTGACAGTCTTTTGTTTTGGTTTCACACACAAACAGTTGAACAGTATAATGAGAAGTTAGACTTCTGACTGTCTTTTGTTTGGTTTCACACACAAACAGTTGAACAGTATAATGACAAGTTAGACTTCTGACTGTCTTTTGTTTTGGTTTCACACACAAACAGTTGAATAGTATAATGACAAGTAAGACTTCTGACTGTCTTTTGTTTTGGTTTCACACACAAACAGTTGAATAGTATAATGACAAGTTAGACTTCTGACTGTCTTTTGTTTTGGTTTCACACACAAACAGTTGAATAGTATAATGACAAGTTAGACTTCTGACTGTCTTTTGTTTTGGTTTCACACACAAACAGTTGAATAGTATAATGACAAGTTAGAGTTCTGACAGTCTTTTGTTTTGGTTTCACACACAAACAGTTGAATAGTATAATGACAAGTTAGAGTTCTGACAGTCTTTTGTTTTGGTTTCACACACAAACAGTTGAACAGTATAATGAGAAGTTAGACTTCTGACTGTCTTTTGTTTTGGTTTCACACACAAACAGTTGAACAGTATAATGACAAGTTAGTCTTCTGACTGTCTTTTGTTTTGGTTTCACACACAAACAGTTGAATAGTATAATGACAAGTTAGACTTCTGACTGTCTTTTTTTGGTTTCACACACAACATTCTTATTATCAACCCCAACTGACTTAAAGTAGAAAGAGCAATAATTTTCTTCAAATCATACTCAAAATTTGCACCAATGCCCGCCATAAACATTGTTAAGCCAGAAACAATTAAAAGAAAAATATTCAATTCCGTACCAAAAGAAGGACTAAACCGAATTAATAAATAAACCCCCGCCAAAAGTTTTATCTTAAGGGGGTAGAATTTAAGTTGGAATATATCTAGTTCGCAATTATCTATAATTGTAATTTTAGGAGGTGTTTATACTGTGATAATTGCTGGATGAGCTTCTAATTCTAATTATTCTTTATTAGGTGGTCTGCGAGCAGTGGCTCAGACAATTTCTTATGAAGTAAGATTGGCACTAATTTTTTTATCTTTTATTTTTTTCGGTTGAATTGTATAATGACAAGTTAGTGTTCTGACAATCTTTTGTTTTGGTTTCACACACAAACAGTTGAACAGTATAATGAGAAGTTAGACTTCTGACTGTCTTTAATTTGGTTTCACACACAAACAGTTGAATAGTATAATGACAAGTTAGAGTTCTGACAGTCTTTTGTTTTGGTTTCACACACAAACAGTTGAATAGTATAATGACAAGTTAGACTTCTGACTGTCTTTTGTTTTGGTTTCACACACAAACAGTTGAATAGTATAATGACAAGTTAGAGTTCTGACAGTCTTTTGTTTTGGTTTCACACACAAACAGTTGAACAGTATAATGAGAAGTTAGACTTCTGACTGTCTTTTGTTTTGGTTTCACACACAAACAGTTGAATAGTATAATGACAAGTTAGACTTCTGACTGTCTTTTGTTTTGGTTTCACACACAAACAGTTGAATAGTATAATGACAAGTTAGACTTATGACTGTCTTTTGTTTTGGTTTCACACACAAACAGTTGAATAGTATAATGACAAGTTAGACTTCTGACTGTCTTTTGTTTTGGTTTCACACACAAACAGTTGAATAGTATAATGACAAGTTAGACTTCTGACTGTCTTTTGTTTTGGTTTCACACACAAACAGTTGAATAGTATAATGACAAGTTAGACTTCTGACTGTCTTTTTTTGGTTTCACACACAAACAGTTGAATAGTATAATGACAAGTTAGAGTTCTGACAGTCTTTGTTTTGGTTTCACACACAAACAGTTGAACAGTATAATGACAAGTTAGACTTCTGACTGTCTTTTGTTTTGGTTTCACACACAAACAGTTGAATAGTATAATGACAATTTAGACTTCTGACTGTCTTTTGTTTTGGTTTCACACACAAACAGTTGAATAGTATAATGAGAAGTTAGAGTTCTGACTGTCTTTTGTTTTGGTTTCACACACAAACAGTTGAATAGTATAATGACAAGTTAGACTTCTGACTGACTTTTGTTTTGGTTTCACACACAAACAGTTGAACAGTATAATGACAAGTTAGACTTCTGACTGTCTTTTGTTTTGGTTTCACACACAAACAGTTGAACAGTATAATGACAAGTTAGACTTCTGACTGTCTTTTGTTTTGGTTTCACACACAAACAGTTGAATAGTATAATGACAAGTTAGACTTCTGACTGTCTTTGTTTTGGTTTCACACACAAACAGTTGAATAGTATAATGACAAGTTAGACTTCTGACTGTCTTTTGTTTTGGTTTCACACACAAACAGTTGAATAGTATAATGACAAGATAGACTTCTGACTGTCTTTTGTTTTGGTTTCACACACAAACAGTTGAACAGTATAATGAGAAGTTAGACTTCTGACTGTCTTTTGTTTTGGTTTCACACACAAACAGTTGAATAGTATAATGACAAGTTAGAGTTCTGACAGTCTTTTGTTTTGGTTTCACACAAAACAGTTGAACAGTATAATGAGAAGTTAGACTTCTGACTGTCTTTTGTTTTGGTTTCACACACAAACAGTTGAACAGTATAATGACAAGATAGACTTCTGACTGTCTTTTGTTTTGGTTTCACACACAAACAGGTGAATAGTATAATGACAAGTTAGAATTCTGACTGTCTTTTGTTTTGGTTTCACACACAAACAGTTGAACAGTATAATGAGAAGTTAGACTTCTGACTGTCTTTTGTTTTGGTATCACACACAAAGAGTTGAACAGTATAATGACAAGTTAGACTTCTGACTGTCTTTTGTTTTGGTTTCACACACAAACAGTTGAACAGTATAATGACAAGTTAGACTTCTGACTGTCTTTTGTTTTGGTTTCACACACAAACAGTTGAATAGTATAATGACAAGTAGACTAAGTCTGTCTTTTGTTTTGGTTCACACACAAACAGTTGAATAGTATAATGACAATTTAGACTTCTGACTGTCTTTTGTTTTGGTTTCACACACAAACAGTTGAATAGTATAATGACAAGTTAGACTTCTGACTGTCTTTTGTTTTGGTTTCACACACAAACAGTTGAATAGTATAATGACAAGAGAGACTTCTGACTGTCTTTTGTTTTGGTTTCACACACAAACAGTTGAATAGTATAATGACAAGTTAGACTTCTGACTGTCTTTTGTTTTGGTTTCACACACAAACAGTTGAATAGTATAATGACAAGTTAGACTTCTGACAGTCTTTTGTTTTGGTTTCATACACAAACAGTTGAACAGTATAATGAGAATTTAGACTTCTGACTGTCTTTTGTTTTGGTTTCACACACAAACAGTTGAACAGTATAATGACAAGTTAGACTTCTGACTGTCTTTTGTTTTGGTTTCACACACAAACAGTTGAATAGTATAATGACAAGTTAGACTTCTGACAGTCTTTTGTTTTGGTTTCACACACAAACAGTTGAACAGTATAATGACAAGTTAGACTTCTGACTGTCTTTTGTTTTGGTTTCACACACAAACAGTTGAACAGTATAATGACAAGTTAGACTTCTGACTGTCTTTTGTTTTGGTTTCACACACAAACAGTTGAAAAGTATAATGACAAGTTAGAGTTCTGACAGTCTTTTGTTTTGGTTTCACACACAAACAGTTGACAGTATAATGAGCAAGTTAGACTTCTGACTGTCTTTTGTTTTGGTTTCACACACAAACAGTTGAACAGTATAATGACAAGTTAGACTTCTGAATGTCTTTTGTTTTGGTTTCACACACAAACAGTTGAATAGTATAATGACAAGTTAGACTTCTGACTGTCTTTTGTTTTGGTTTCACACACAAACAGTTGAATAGTATAATGACAAGTTAGACTTCTGACTGTCTTTTGTTTTGGTTTCACACACAAACAGTTGAATAGTAATATGACAAGTTAGACTTCTGACTGTCTTTTGTTTTGGTTTCACACACAAAACAGTTGAATAGTATAATGACAAGTTAGACTTCTGACTGTCTTTTGTTTTGGTTTCACACACAAACAGTTGAATAGTATAATGACAAGTTAGACTTCTGACTGTCTTTTGTTTTGGTTTCACACACAAACAGTTGAATAGTATAATGACAAGTTAGACTTCTGACTGTCTTTTGTTTTGGTTTCACACACAAACAGTTGAATAGTATAATGACAGTTAGACTTCTGACTGTCTTTTGTTTTGGTTTCACACACAAAACAGTTGAATAGTATAATGACAAGTTAGAGTTCTGACAGTCTTTTGTTTTGGTTTCACACACAAACAGTTGAACAGTATAATGACAAGTTAGACTTCTGACTGTCTTTTGTTTTGGTTTCACACACAAACAGTTGAACAGTATAATGACAATTTAGACTTCTGACTGTCTTTTGTTTTGGTTTCACACACAAACAGTTGAATAGTATAATGACAAGTTAGACTTCTGACTGTCTTTTGTTTTGGTTTCACACACAAACAGTTGAATAGTATAATGACAAGTTAGACTTCTGACTGTCTTTTTTTTGTTTCACACACAAACAGTTGAATAGTATAATGACAAGTTAGAGTTCTGACAGTTTTTTGTTTTGGTTTCACACACAAACAGTTGAACAGTATAATGACAAGTTAGACTTCTGACTGTCTTTTGTTTTGGTTTCACACACAAACAGTTGAACAGTATAATGACAAGTTAGACTTCTGACAGTCTTTTGTTTTGGTTTCATACACAAACAGTTGAATAGTATAATGACAAGTTAGACTTCTGACTGTCTTTTGTTTTGGTTTCACACACAAACAGTTGAATAGTATAATGACAAGTTAGACTTCTGACTGTCTTTTGTTTTGGTTTCACACACAAACAGTTGAATAGTATAATGACAAGTAAGACTTCTGACTGTCTTTTGTTTTGGTTTCACACACAAACAGTTGAATAGTATAATGACAAGTTAGACTTCTGACTGTCTTTTGTTTTGGTTTCACACACAAACAGTTGAATAGTATAATGACAAGTTAGGGTTCATACAGTTCTTTTGTTTGGTTTCACACACAAACAGTTGAACAGTAAATGAAAGTTAGACTTCTGACTGTCTTTTGTTTTGGTTTCACACACAAAACAGTTGAATAGTATAATGACAAGTTAGACTTCTGACTGTCTTTTGTTTTGGTTTCACACACAAACAGGTGAATAGTATAATGACAAGTCAGAGTTCTGACAGTCTTTTGTTTTGGTTTCACACACAAACAGTTGAACAGTATAATGAGAAGTTAGACTTCTGACAGTCTTTGTGTTTTGGTTTCACACACAAACAGTGAATAGTATAATGACAAGTTAGACTTCTGACTGTCTATTATTTTTGGTTTCACACACAAACAGTTGAATAGTATAATGACAAGTTTAGACTTCTGACTGTCTTTTGTTTTGGTTTCACACACAAACACGTTTGAATAGTATAATGACAAGTTAGAGTTCTGACAGTCTTTTGTTTTGGTTTCACACACAAACAGTTGAACAGTATAATGACAATTTAGGACT
>JASPKZ010002089.1:0-16080 GCA_030220185.1 Diploptera punctata
GATCAGCGCCCCTAGCGTTAACACACTCAATGAGAACGTTACCTTTATAGTTATGGATTTACTTTTCTCATGTATTATACAAACCAATTAAGGAAGAGTTCACAACGGTCTAGGACGAAAAATATATCATCATTTGTTAAATTTCTTTCATTTAATTAATTTTCAGTTTTTGCATTGAACGTGAAATTATTTCTGTTACATATCCGACATTTTGTACTGTTCATAGTTTAAAATTGGATTAGTTTTGTGTTTAGAAAACTGGAATGAAGACCTTGTAACAAACACCACAACATGAAAATGGCTGATGTGTACGTAACACAATAGACATGCGAATCGTTCAGTTTGCTGTTCGGCACTACTTTTAGGTCTCTTGTGTCACCCGGACACAACCTGTCGGTAGAGCGTGTTAATTTAAGAAAGATAACTACAGGGTGCGTCATAAGTCAATTAACCAGTGCACATGGTTACAAGGGAAAATCAGATTGGTTGAAACAGGGGTTTGAATACGGGACCTTGATGATATAATCACAAACACTACTGCTTGAGGTGATTTTGAAGGATAAAGTTTTGAGTACAAAACCAATTAACCTGCAACATTTACGGGATTCGATTGAACAGGAATTTGAAAACACTTTTGTTAATAATGGGAAATTGTGTGACACCATCTGGAAATCAGTGTCAAAACGTCGTCATAAATGCTTAAACAACAATGGAGGTCACTTTGAACAATTTCGGTTGTTGTTTTTTTTGTATAGATCTTGTAAGCTACATAAAATAATATATTTGCATTTTCGATTAATTGACTTATGCTGCACCCTGTATTTGAGAAAAATTTCGAGCAGCAGAAATTGTAGATGGACCTTGGATAACTAGAACAAATGATGAATTGAATAAAAAAGTTTATAAAATTTGGGTTCGATCCCCCGTCGGGACAAGTTCCTTGGGTGATTTTTTTTCGCGGTTTTTCCTCATTTGTAAGAGAAATACAGTATCAGGAAACTTTAAGGCCCAAACGGTCCCCGAATATCATACGGCCATCATAATCATCATCATTCGTATTCGCGTTAAATTAAGTTTAGGATTAAGGACTCTCCCGGCGCACCACTATTATCATCACCAGGACTGTCGTAACACCTCCTTGCGGGCGCCCCAACCTCAGAAACGGGTTACAATTACTACAGTGCCAAAAGAAAACACCAGAAATGTAAAAATGACAACCTGAGGTTTTGAATAAATAAAATACATAACAGCACAAATATTAATTAGGTTTGTCTATGTATGCAGAATGTGTGATGAAAGACTTTTATTGTTAAAAAACATTACCAGTGAAAGCTTTAACAACTAGGCTCCAAGTCAGACCGAAAATTAGATGTGACAGGACTGAATAATCTTTATCTTTACGTGTGTTTGTCACTCAACACCTCCTAAACAACTGGCCCGATTTTGATGACATTTTTTTGTGTGTCTGATGGGGTCCCTGGATGGTTTAGATTTGCAATTGGACCCACTAAAACCTTTAAGTGTAGAAGTTCACCTGAAGTGAAAATTTTAAAAATCGCTCTAGCGGTCACAATTTTCGATGTTTCACAACCAAACTCGGTCTATCCTTTTAAAATAAACCGAGGTAGATATTATCAAGAAATGAGCGAAATCCGACAATTAGAAGTCCATGTTTACCTGAAAGTCATTGTTTGGTTCATCTCAGCGTATACCATACAATTTAATTATTCTTCAATATTTAATTTATTTAGGTGCAGCAACGCACCCCGGGTATTAGCTAGCAGTTTGTATATGTTTGTGACTTCTTAACCCCTCAACAGATCTGCATGAAATTTGTACATACATGTTTTGAAGTACGCCGAGTGTTTAGCCGCTTTCTTCTAGCTTTACAGCCCTTTATGGGCCCTTGGCTGCTCTTCCACGCATCCCTGTCCAACGCCCTCCTCCATCCCCGGACACCGAGCTTCCTCTACTCCATCTCAACTTCGGTCTTCCTCCATCTGGTCTCAGTAGTGTAAGCTTTCTAGTGGTATTCTCCTCCTCCATTCTCATTATATGACCCACCCATCTCAGTCTGTAGCCACTACTAAAACCTGTAGGTGTAGGAGTTCACCTGAAACGAAAATTAAAAAGCTGCTCCGGCGATTGCAAATTTCGTTGTTTGACAACGAAACTCGGTATATGCTATTAAAATAAACCGAGGTAGGTATTATCCAAAACTTAGCGAAATCCGACCATTTTAACTGGGGTTTACCCGAAATCCGAAAATAAGGATTGACTCTAGCAAACCGCCATGTTTGATTGGTCGAAACGTATAACTTTGTGTATACACATTTTCAGGTACGGCGAGTGTTTAGCTGCTATTATGCTCTAAATACATCAGGTGTAGGAATTTACCTGAAGGAAAATTTAAAAACCATATTTCATATATTTAGGAGTAGGAGCGCATTACCTAGTTGAATATAAAAAAAATGTATTAGTGACAGGAAGCGTTGGATTTAATCTTTAAGTATTCAACTAAATGAAGCTGCAGTGTATAATAAGAAGTGTATTTATTCTAATATTTATGTAATAAATATATTCAAACTTACCTAACTTCCATATCCCAAAACATGAGCTAATATTTTCCACGGCACTGCAGAAACAAAATGAAATTTTAAACCGTTCGATCGTTGCTACGTTACAATGCAACACTACTCCAATGCTACATCGATCAAAATCTCATTCTACCGTAACATTTGGATTTTGCATTGTTAGACAAGCAAAGACTTCGTGCCACATGTCCTGCTCACCATAGTCTACGAGACTTAACTGTTCTTATTATATCTGGATTCCCATAAAGACTACATAACTGTTATGTAGCTTTCTCGATTCACTTGTCTGTATATATCTCTTTTGTCCAAAATTTTTCTTAAGAACTTTATTCTCAAATACTCGTAATCTCCTTTCCTCCCTTAAAGTAAGAGTCCATGTTTCACATCCATATAATATAACTGGTAGAATAACAGTTTTATATATTTTTAGTTTAACGTTTTTTGAAAGGAGTTGTGACGTCAAGTGTCTCTGTAATACATAATAGCATAATGCATAATATTTTCATGTTACTGTTTTCAAGTATATTCTAATTATGAAAATTATTATCTTTTGATTAAGAGACAAAATATGTAGTTTTACGTTAAAAGACGGGAATTGGCAACATGTAATGTAGAAGGCAAAAGAGGGACAGCTCACTGCCCAGTAGTAACATGGTTGCTGGATTATTCATTTGGTCAACTACTTCTGTAGCTGTCGGATCATTAAAAAACACAGTATTTACCAGCGCTGCTCTCAGTACATAGGACAGGAAGTGGCAACGTAGCAAGAGATAGCACATTCCTGCGCGCTGATTTAACTTGGCCGAGCAGTAAGAGGGAATGTGTGTCTCCACTCTGTGACGATACAGTAGTTTGCAGTTATCTGCAATGTTCCATTTTCTGGCGTTTTTATAAAACCCTACATATACCTGGTAACGTGACATTGCTGTAACGAGGTGGTCGCCCGATTTGACGTCGCGACGCATCTTAATGCTGTAGATATGTGAGATTTTAAAAACAGCCTTTTGTAAAGTTTTACCAACTTTGTGGAAATGAACGTGAATATAGTCCGCAGTTGTTCTGTTATCTCTGAGTTTTATGATATCTCATTTAAACTTTATGATACAGCGTGTGGGTAAAGTGCCACTTTTTCTAACCAGTTGGCTCCTTCGGATCCTAACTACAGTCTGGCAGTGTAATGTGTAGAATGCATTCTTTTTTTCCTCTCCCCAAAGAAAGGAATTTATATTGCGCACGCGCCAGTAGAATAATATTAACCGTGATTGGAAGAAGGGATGAGATGAAACACAAGCTCAGTTCTGGAAATGCATGTTATTATGTATTACAGAGACTCTTGACGCCCCAAGTGAAAATATATAAAACTGTTATTCTACCAGTTATGTTATATGGATGTGAAACATGGACTCTTACTTCAAGAGAGGAAAGGAGATTACGAGTATTTGAGAATATAGTTCTTAGGAACATTTAGGACCAAAGAGAGATGAACAGACAGGTGAATGGAGAAGATTACATAACAGTGAAATACATGGTCTACATGAGAAGCCAGATGTAATAAGAACAGTTAAGTCTCGTAGACTGCGATGGGCAGGACATGTGACACGAATGGGAAGCTTCTTGTAGGAAATCCAAAGGAAAAACGCCCAGTTGGTAGACCAAGAATGAGGTGGTAGAATAACATTAACCATGATCTTAGGGAAGTAGATTATACAGGGGATGATTGGAAAACATTAGCTGAGGATAGGGATGTACGTCCGCGCGGCCATGAACCTAAGGGTTCGATAGTGCCAGTGAGTTAGTTAGTTGATTATATATGGGGGGGGCACACCGTAACGTAATGGTTAACGCACTACGCTACAAGCCGGAAGGTCGAGGGTTCGAGTCCCGGTGTGGTCAGGGGTTTTAAACTGACCCATACCTTCAGGCGGCGCTATCGTCCTGGGGTAGACTCAGCCTCTAACTAAAATGAGTACCGGACGCTTGTTCTGGGGATAAAGACGGCCGTCACGCAGGGCTGATAGCTGGCTGACATTAAGTGACGAATGTTTATAAAAAATGGGAGCCTTAACCTCTTACTACCCCAAGGGCCTCTTTGAAGGGATGTGAAGCGATGGGTCCCGTGTGTTAGGTATAAAAGAACCTCAAGTCTGAAATATATAAAGATTTACGACGTAAGCTGTAAATAGTGTAATAATGTGGGATGATATAAAACTGTAGGGACACATTTTTGGAGGTGAACCCGAGGAGACGGAGAGATAAGGCCTGTAGTGGGATCATTTTACCTTTACCGTTTTTTTTTAGATTATACAGGGGATGATTGGAAAACATGTCAGGTTAGGGATGTGTGGAGAGCTTATGTCCGTGCGGCCATGGTCCTTCGGGTTTGATATTGCCAGTAAACACTTGCTCTTAGCAGGTTGGGTCGTTTAAGACAGAGTACATCAGCACCTTTGAAGATATAGAGATTCTAAAAGAAGCAAAGCATACAGACCTCTTCAATGAGAACACACCCACAGACCTAAACCCATTGTATAACTTATACAACAACATTAGAACCAGTTAAAATACTGAAGATGAAACATTGTTTTTGAAAGGCCTCCATATTGCAACTTTTATTTGGTTCATCCGAAAATTCAAAACTAATGGTTCTAGTATGATTTTTTTTTTTTTAGTTTATATATTTTCCTAAACTGTTAATTGCAAATGTTTAGATAGATGTTCAAAAGTTTAACTTCTTTTCCAATTCTATGAATCTCTAATACACTGTGTGCTGCTGTCGCTGATATTTTATTTTCACATTCACCTGTTTTTTATACAGCGCTATTCAAAAGATGGAACAGACTTCAAACATTTATTTCTTCCAAACTACAAAAAATATAAACTCATTTCCAACGTTACTAGAAATTCCACTATTTTATGCATTCAATATGAGCACCATGTGTTACACGATAAATATCAGTACAGTGGCTCATTTCTTGCCACACACAAATATGCTGGTCTCTAGTTATCAAATTCACAGCTTCAAACAATTTGATGTCGCAGATTTTCAAGAGTGTTAGGCATAGGGGGGATAAAACATGGTCTTTTATGTAACCCCACAGATAAAAATCACATGGGGTTAGGTCTGGTGACCTGGGAGGCCTCCGGCGATGAAGTTGATCATCTTCTCCTCATCTTCCAAGCTAACAGCGGCAATGCATCTTGAAGCAACAGCACCAATGTGGCCGTGATCAGAACTTCAAACTTTTGTCTTTCCAGGAACGTGGAGTTGTGTTTCTATTTTTTGTTGTTTGAATGAAATAAATGTTTGAATTCTGTTCCTTCTTTTTCAATAGCGCTATGTTTGTAAAGTGTTTTTTTTTTGTGTCCAAATTCCTTTTTGTTTTTTCCTATATATATATATTATTGCAATATTTGCAATTAATTTGATAAATTCCAGATTTTTTATTGTCTGGGGTGTTAACTTTAACAGAAGATTACCCAGGCTAATATAACATTAGCTGCGATTAACAATTCTAAAATTTAAAAATTAAAAATCTCTTAAATTAAAGAAAATGTCTGTTTAGTTAGTATTGCCCAGATAGCTCAGCAGTAGAGCATTGGACTAGAAAACCAAAGGTCTTGGGGTCAAACGCCAGTCTGAGCATATAATTTTTCTCTTCAAAGAAAAATGGTCTGACCTGTTCAGAATATTAAAAAAAAGAGGAACTTTTTTTTATCACAAAAGCAGGAGGTGGTTAAGAGAATTCAGTAAATATCGAGGTGAATAACGACTGTCATTGGTTGTAAAACAAAAGTCATTGAAACGTGATTGGTCATTTGGGAGATGAGTTAAATAGTGAGAGGAATGTAATGTTGTTACAGGTCGTAATTTGGGAATTGTGAAGGAGCACAAAGGGTTCGTTCAAGGTGTGACGTGGGACGCAACACTCAGGTGAGAAACTCAACTTACTTGCTGTTGATCTTTCCTTCTCTTTGTCAATTAATTATGGTATTTTTTATCTCATTTGAGCTTGTGTAACCGTATTTGAAGAGAGAAATGATATGCCCAGACGTCATGTGAGGTGAACTACTATACTTAATGGCTAATGAGCTCGACCTTCATCTTTTAAAAATTAATTGCACATATGTCGAGTTTTGTTCCGATAACACAAAAATCACAGCTGCTGGATTGTTAATAGCACACACATAAGTGAGTAACTGTAAAGAAAGATGTCTTCAAAATTGTGAAAAATGAATTTTCTTGCTAGAAAAAATGACACTTTTTTTTTCTGTGCCATAAGAAAAGAAAATATTGATAACAGAGCAATAACTTATAGTGACAATGTATATTTCATGGTAACTCATAATTTTACATTCTTGCTGTGTAAAAATATAAAATGGGATGGAGATATCTGTCTTTACACACCCACGCAACATACAGGGTGGTCATAAAGTCTCGATTCATTTCCAATAAATAATGAACTCAGTTTGATGTAAGTGTGTTTATTGTCAAGGTATGTATACATGTTTATTGTATTTCAACATGGCCTCCGTCCATTTCGAAGCATTGTTCCAATTGTTAGAGAGTAGCCTGAAAGACGTTTTGTAGCATAGCTGGTGAAATAGCCGTCACTGCATTGCAAATTCGAGTCCTAAGATCCTGGAGATCCCTTACCTTTGTCTTTTACACCTTCCCCTTTATGAATCCCCAAGCAAAGAAGTCCAGGGGCCATTCTGGTGTAGCTGTGGTTCGAGGAATAACTTGACCATGTCAAGGTAATTGTTGCCATTAATATTGTGTTCTGCGAACATGAAGGGTCCACACACTGTGGTCTTCGTACTTCCAAGCCATGCAATGACTTTCAGGTGTTGTGTTTATTAACTTTGTCACAGATGTAGAACGTGGCCTCATCACTGAACAGGATGTGATCCATAAGGTCCTCATTGTGTGCAGCCGCTATCAAAACATAACACGCAGCCTGACGAGCTGCGTAATCTTCTGCGTCTATTTTGTGGACCACCTGAGTATGGTACCATTTTATTTTCAACGTAAAGTGTAAAACTTTCAAAATCGTTTATTTTGGCAAATCTAACTCATTGCTTAAACGACGACTTGATGCTCTTGGGCTTCTTTCAATTGATTCCCTGAACAGTCTCTTCTGGTACAAAAGATCTCCCGGAGTGTGGTTCATCCGCAACATTCCCAAATCTTTGAAATTTATTGCAAAGTAACTGGATGTTTGCTTGTGTTGGTCCTGGTCTGAGTGAACGCCTGTCGCACCTCGGTATAAGATAATCCGCGCTCTAACAACATGCACACGTTCTTCTATCGTCAGCATGCTTTTAGATTATGCTAAAAGAAAAAGAAAATAATTACGTTAACACAGAAATGGATCGAGACTTTATGACCACCCTGTATATATACTTGTGTATGTCACTGAACTCCTCCTAAACGACTTAACCAACTTTGATGAAAAATTTTGTGTGTGTTTGAGTGGGTCCCGGATGTTTTAGATTCAAAATTGGACCATCTAAAACTGTTAGCTGTAGGAGTTCACCTGAAGTGAACATTTAAAAATTGCTCTAGCGATGAGAGTTTTCGATGTTTGACAATGAAACTCAGTATCTCCTATTAAAATAATCCGAGGCAGGTATTATTAAAAAATTAGGAAATTCGACAATTAGAAGTGGATGTTTATCTGAAATCCGGAATTAAAAACTGACTAGCAACTGCCATGTTTGGTTCGTCTCAGCGTATATCATACAGTTTAATTAAACTTTAGTATTTATTTATTTAGGTGTAGCAACACTCGCTGGTATAAATATAGACTGTTGAGCAGTTCGCAGAGAGCACGCAGTATCTCCTGATGATGTCTACCGCAGCAGTAGACGAAACGTCGAGTGGAAGAACGACTGGACCACGGCCTATATGCCCGGAAGACGAACCTAATAGGGATGTTATTCTTCCATTTATATTATATGGATGTGAAACATATTTTCTTAAAGAGGAGAAAAGATTATGAGTATTTTAGAATAAAGTTCATAGGAACATTTGTGGACCAAATAGAGATGAAGAAAGAGGTGAATGGAGAAGACTACATAACAGTGAGTTACATGATATTTATAGGAAAGAAGATGTGATAAGAACAGTTAAGGCTCATAGACTGCAATGGGCAGGACATGTGGCACGAATTGGGAATGAAAGAGGGGCATGAAACTTGAAAAAACCTCAGTGTGCAGGCCAGGAATGAGATGGGAGAATAATATTAACCACAATTACATTAAATTATACAAGATATGATTTGGAAACGTTAGCTATGGAGAGCATATGTTAGCATGGCCATGAACCTACAGGCTGAGTAGCACCAGCTAGTTATTATTTATGCCAATAGTAGTTCCTAAATGGAATCTTTCTATATGGCATAATGTAGGAACTAAGATGCATATTCCAAGGACACTATGTACAAAGTACTTCTCTGTGGTTTTTACATAATGAAAATTAGTTTCTTGTTGCTCCACATGATTTCAACCTGAAATGTAATTGAACAATTATAAATATATTGTCACATGTTTCTCTGTATTGAAAATTTATTGATAAAAATATTTAAGTTAATAAAAGTAAGAAATTAGAAATGCTCCAGTAACACTTGATAGTTGCGATATTTATCCCCCCTCGAGAATCAGGAGGGCCTAGTCACTCGGGTCCATTTACTCGACAAAGCAAGCAGCATGATTTGCTGTTCTGACCACAAATATCAGGAGTTCTTCATTTGCTGTCTTGTTTCCACACCAAATTTCAGCCAACTTCATGCTGTTGTTGGATAAATTTACGTTATATTTACATTTTTAGCAAAATAATTATCTTCTGTAAACCAAAGAATAAAAATTAATCTTTAATAAAAAATCCAAAGAAAGATATTATGAATTATAAATACAGAAAATGGAGAATTTTGGTATAAAATTCACTTTGTAAAATTACGTTTCCAAAATATTCTGTAAACTGAATATAAACTTAATATTTAAACAATCATTAACAGTTACAGTGCAGATTGTGTATGTTATCTAACCATTGCTCAAGAAAACACAACTTAAAATAAAATGGCAAACAGGTTTTATTTAAACATTCAATTGAAAATTCTTTGAAGGAAGGAGAAATATTACACGGGAACTAATTTATAACTACAGCTGTCATTTTATATTTTTTGTCGCTAGACATCAATTCACACTGAATAGAATTCATAGGTTCTTCATACAAATGTAGTGCACCACATGGCACGTCTGCTGTAATTGTGATACTCAAAGTGAGAGGTTTTCTGGAAATGCTATTTTACAAATGTAAATAAAAAAATCATCAGCCCACATAGCAGATATTGTTTGGCGTAAAATTGGATGGAGTTGTAGTTAAGGTACATCCCGATGCTTATATTAACAAAAGTTTCACAATGGTTTTTGTCTTGTGGCTGAGGTAAAAAATGTGCAGGATGATTATCTGCAGGGAATGTTGAATGCACCTTCCAAATTATAAGATACATGAAATGACATTAACTTACTCAAAGTCATTATAAATTACCTGGATGTTGCCTGGAACCTGCGGTCATCTTT
This sequence comes from Diploptera punctata, assembly GCA_030220185.1. Classification (NCBI taxonomy): domain Eukaryota; kingdom Metazoa; phylum Arthropoda; class Insecta; order Blattodea; family Blaberidae; genus Diploptera; species Diploptera punctata. Next base: position 10,176 of record JASPKZ010002089.1, read on the forward strand.
CCATCATTCACATCCCACATTCCACACCTGAAATACATTTAATGGTATTGGAATAATAATGATAATTATAATAATTTCCATCTTAACAGAAAGAGTAGTTTACAGTATCAAGACAGACCGCTGGTGAAATATGGAATTTTAGTGCAGATAGTTAGGCGATTACTGGCTCAATATGTAACCTGGAAATTATACTGTTGCACAGTGGCAAAAAATTATAAGAAACACAATTTTGCGTTCTGGAGCCGAGTTTATATATTGTGGCATCATGTCTACCAGGATAATTATTATAATAGAGTGGCTATAGCTGAAAATTTTGCTCGATAAGAAATAAGGATTAACAAGGGGCGTTTTCCAAAATCATTTGTGGAAGCAGGAAATAAACTCGAACCAGGAGAAAGTGTATTTGCAGTAAGGGAGAAGTTTTGCTAGAAACCATGGAAAGATAAAAGAGACGTAAGAATGGTTAGGACATTATATCAGGCAACTAGAGAGTGGGGAGGGGGGGTCGGTAAAGTTGTAAAAATGCTCTATTGAATACTTCAATATAACAAGTATTTGAAGGGCATAGACAGGGCTGACCAGTACCTATCACATTACTCCATGCTCATAAAAACAGTTAAATGGAGCAAGAAAGTTGTATTGTCAAGACCCACCTGGGAGCCTTACAGGAGACATGAAGAAACATAAATTAACACCCATTGTGACTGGATAGAAAAAAATACACCTCCAAACTTTGCCGCGTTTGCAGTGAACACAAAGAAAATAAAAGAAACTCACTACATGTGCTCCTGTACTGTGCCTTTACATAAAGGGGAATGTTTCCAACGCTATTACAGCCTCAATTTCTACTAGAAGGTGTGGTCAGTTCACTAATAAATAAATACTTAAATATTATTGTTATTGAAAGTGTATACATAGATGTAAAAATCGCAGTATGCTAGCGCGGTTTAAAATTTAAAAGTCCAGCCACTGAGAAAAATGTCCGGTCTAGCAGGGGTAGGTGGATCGCACAGCTGTCTGTCACCAATGTGTTAAAGGAGTATTTATAAAAATGGTACATACACACTTGCACATTTGTATCACGTTGAAACCAGATGCCAAGATATGACCATGGTTTTTTGGCCCGATATTTTTAATGTGCACCTCCGGGTAAAAGGATGTCCAAGTTACACCCTGAAAGGACTTCTTCTAACCAGACCAATCTGGTGTTCGACCAGTCCCAAGCAGAGTTCCGGCATTCTTGTATTCTTGAATTCATCCTACAGGTTCCTTTATCCTGAAAAAGAGAAGAAAGGCATCACGTCAGCACAACACTCAGTGATCCAGATACCTTAACTACAACTTCACCCAATTTTACGCCAAATAATATCTGCTTATGTGGAGTTTGTTTACATCTTTATATTGCATTTCTAGAAAACCTCTCATTTTTAAGTATCACAGTGTGACAAAGCGAGAATGAAGGTGCTGTACTACATCGTCTGAAGCGCCTATCAATTCTCCTCAAGGGTTAACAATTCCAAAGTGAAAGAAAAATGGCAACAATTTATAGCTGCACACAGAAAAATTAATTCCCATGTAATACTTTTTTTTTTCTTTCGTGAAGAAAATTTTGAATTAAATGTAGAAACAACCTGTGTGTGATTTTGTTTGAACTTATGGTTTTCTTGAGCAATGGTTCTGCATGTAAAGAAATATATGCATATTAAATTATTTTTATATTTAAATTTATATAAAATTACCTGTTATCAAACCATAAAGTTCATGCAATCAACTTATATATTGCGAATGAAATCACCCATTTTGTTGCATCCATCCAGGCTACAATATTCTTACCAAACAGTTTTCCCTCCTCATATAATTTATTTCACACACTCATAGTGCTGGGATTATTTGAGTGACTTCAATGTACTATTGTTTTCAATCTCACCATCTTGTGTTTCTTCATGGCATCAAATTTATTTTCAAATGTAGTTTCCTAGAAAGATAAACGTTTATAACTGATTAGTACATTTGACAATTATTGTTGTAATCTTCTTCCTATATGTGCAAAATATCAATAGCTAATTATGGACATTTTGATGAAGTGTCTGAAATCAAATAACAGTAACAAACAGAAATGAATTATGCATAGGATCATCTCTGGGTATAGGCTGTACTATACATGGTGGAGAATCTTGTTGTCTCAAATCTCTCAGTCTTGTTAAATTAATAATATATAAAATGGTTGTTTCTTCAGGTTATAAATTAAAATGATGCGAAACAGATCTCTTACTTCAAGACGTAGGAAATGTGGGTGAATAAAGTTGCATATTGACCTAACAGAGACATGTAGACAGGTGAATGTTGTCAACTCCATGATCTTGATAGAAAACCAGATATAATATGAGGAGTTAAGTTTCATAGACTCCGATGGGCAGGACATTTGGAACGTTATAAAAATGAATACTTATTGTAGGAAACACAAAGTGGGAAACCATTCAGTAGGAAGGCCAAGGACAGGGTGGGATATTAACATCTGATGGAGTTAATTACAGAGGGAATGATTGGAAATATTATCTCAGGATATAGGTGTATGGAGAGCTTATATCTGCGCTACAATGGACCACAGGAGTCAATAGTGTTAGTGGTCAATAAAACTTCTGAATTAATCGTTTTCCTTTTGTGTTTTTCTTTGTAGAAATTTTCCAAGTAGATTTGGATTACTAAATTTCTGAAATTAGTTTTGTGGAAATTGCATTGGTTTGGACACATTTCTCTCCTGTTACACACAGAGCCATCGTTTGTAAGATATAAATGGAATCATCAGGTTTGGGAATGGAACATGTGAAATAGTATATTACTATGCAAGGTTGGGTAGTGGTATTTACAGAATCGAGGATAATGTTTAGAAACTGAGTGATAGCGAGATTTTTAATTTCCGAGATTCTGTAAATCACCTCACAAACGTGCGTTGTACATTATTTTTTGCGCGATGGTGTTTTCAAAATAATAAATAGTAGTAAAATAATATCTCTTTGTTGGAAATATTTGAGAGTCATTATAAACAATTGAGTAACGTTAACAGTGTGGACAATGTTTATTAGTGAAAGTACAGGAGGCTGAGAGACTATTATTATTGATAAAATGGCCGCAAGTACGTATTTATTGTTTTATATTGTTGCAAATAAAGTTCAGTTCATTTAAAATGGTGTGATTTGTTTCATATTAATCTATATTAACACTACCTTTTGGATAGTTTTTCTATGTACATTGTATGTAGTATGCATGGAGGGCATTGGTTTACTTCCTGCACATGGGTGTAAATTTAATATTTACAGTATAGTTATTTAGGTTGGTAATCCAGAAATATAGAAAGTTGAACTTTCAATCAATGGTTGCCATTGCTGTAAGTAGAACAAAACGCACTATCGCGCAAAAATTATATTTTGTGCTGCAAAGTATCTCGAAGCCTCGCTCTGCGCATGAGTCGTAAGAATTCTTCCCTCGAGAGTGATACATACGGTTTTAGGGAACAAACAGGATGAAAATCTTACAAATTATGATGTGAATATCTCTTTTAAAACGTTAACTGATGTTTTAAATAAAGTGAACAATGTATCAAAATTAAATAATTATTTGTTTGTGTATCTGGAAACATGACGGGTGGACATCGGGCTTATCACATTTTGAACCCTACTCTTACAGTATAACTAGGCCTACGCTGCCAGAACTCCGGAACTGATTAGCGGCCGTCACAGGGAGCGGAGATTTAGTTCTAGACGTTAATATTGCAACATAATATAGGATAAAATTTAATTTGATCCAATCAGCTGATTGCAGTTGTTTTGTAATATAACTTCACAAAATGTTTCAATAATGTTGGGTGGGATCTAGCAATATGACATTTAGATTAAACAGCTTACTTTTCAAAATGATAAATAAATAGTTCTATTTCGTTTACGAGTTTATTTTTGTAACATTACATATTTAAAATCAGCTGATGAATACTGTATAAAATTGTTATTTCTTTTATACTTCTTGAAATTAGGCCTTTTGATCTGTTTTCACATCAAGTGGGATTTAATGAACCTTCTCACCTAGTAAATTGGGTGTCCAACACTTCTATGTAATTATTGGTTTGACTACCTTAATAACACAGATGAGAGATTCTATCTGTAGGACCCTTCTTTGAAAATGTCATACCAGTGGTTTTATGTTGTCCAATTCATTGGTTAAATAAAAAAATATTTAAGTATTTTCTGATATCTTCACTTTCTCTGAGTTCAAAATTCTCACACCTGCTACTGAACGTAAGAACTTTATTATGTAGTTTCTACATTCTTTTATCACTGTACTGCTCTGCAGTTTAACTTTTAAAACCTAAAAAACACTCGCTCCCTGTGAGATAGAAGCCTATGTCTTTGGAGGAAACTTAACAACCAAATGATATACCCGCCAACACAATTTGAAAATTCTATTATCAGAAAGAAGTGTTTTACTGTGCTTATTAAAAATACATAAACATTTTTTTAAGTTCATAAGTTATGGGTGAACTTGTAAATAAAATGAATAGAATAGATTTATTTAGCATGGTTTCCTTGCAATGTTAGAATCAGTAAGTAACGGTCAAAGCTCTCAAAAAATCCTAGTTCAATCATCAACTTTATAATTTACCTCTCAAATAGTTAATGTTATTTTCCCACTTATTCTTGGTCTACCTACTGGACGCTTTCATCTCATTTTCTACAATGAGTTTTTATGTCAGTATTTCATTCACCATCGTGCAAACATGTCTGCCCACCCCAGTCTATGCAATATTGAAGATTTACTGTTTTTCTTTACATCTGTGTTTCCATAAGATCATTGCAGTCACTGACATATAGTCTTCTCATTCACTGTCGTTGTTTCTCGCTCTGTTTGCAAAAACGTTTCTAACAACTTTATAAACACTGTCTCGCCCCTTAAAGTAATAGTCCATTTTCGGTATCTATTTCATATAAGTTTTTATATGTTTTCATTTTTTTTACCAAAATCGCTGTAAGAGCACGCATTTCCAGAATGAACCTATCTTAGTTTCGTTTGTGGCATTCATTCCGGTTTGTGCTTATTGTTTCCTAGGTATTGAATTCAGCCACTCTCAAAATTGGACTCATTTGCCATTATGTCCATTTCCATTATATAATGTAATTTCTTTGTGTGGATAATATAATATATATATATAGTTTTAATGATGTACTTCCAGCAATTACATAGTGAACTAAATAGAGTGGTATGTTGGCCCGTTAGTGTCTCTCGTATTGTCTAGATACTACATTCATTAGCGTACAATAACATCTATAGGCCTTCTTTATCCTCTAAAGATTTGATGACATGTGTAGTACAAATTGAATAATGAATTTCAAAGATCTGAAACTGGGCCTACCTGATCCTACTCTTTGATACCAGTTAGACAGTGGATAATGTTGAATAATTTCTTAATGGAATTTAGATTGTACCTGACTGAAGAGAAGAAACTTGGACCTTATTTCGTAAATGAAAACAGACAGACGTGTGAGAGCATAAACGTACATGAACAAGCGTTCATGGTAACCCGATTATGCAGCAATTTGAAAACGGAAAACAGGTGGATTTACAGGTTAAATGAAAGGACAGAAAAAAAGTTAAAATGGAAATCATGTTAAATGGACAACCGGACAAAATATATATTTTACGAAGTATTTGAGAAAATGAATGCGCTGAACATGACAGGCCCGTTGCCTGGTGTCGCGTTCCAGATGTCCCGAGGTTAGATTCTGAAATTGGACATAGGGTTTGTTCTAATGTTTTATATGCTTCAATCGACATCCGGACGAGAGATGACGTTGAAACTCAAACGAACCGTCTAACTTGTCTGAGTCAAAAGTTATACTAACGAAAATTATGTGTC
>JASPKZ010002090.1:2500-10317 GCA_030220185.1 Diploptera punctata
CCTCATTATTATTATTATTATTATTATTATTATTATTATTATTATTATTATTATTAATTGCAAGAGGAGCCGGACATCATAGATGTTATAAAAAAGAAAAGATTACAGTGGTATGTCAAAAGAATGCCAGACCAAAGATTGCTTAAAATTGTTATGGAATGGATCCCAATGGAAAGGAGGAGGAGAGGAAGACCGAAGAAATCTTGGATAGAAGGGGTACAAGCGGCTATGAATATCAGAGGATTGGAGGAAGTTCAATGAATGAACAGAGAGGAACGGCGTTTGGTTTGCGGAAGTCGGTGACAGCTGCCATGATACCGGATGATGATGATGATTATTATTATTATTATTATTATTATTATTATTATTATTATTAACATTAATTCAATTAAATATACGGTCGCACATAGGATTATATTAAGTTAATGATAAACAGTAATAGACAGTTAATGGTAAATGAGGGAAATTTTGAGAAAGTAGTTGAATTCAAATGCATTGGAACAATAATTACAAATAGGAATGAGATGCACAAATAAATTAAACATAGGCTTCATTCTGGAAATGTATGCTATTATATATTTGAAGGATTCAAGTCGTCCCAACTACTCTCAAAACAGTTAAACTGAAAATATATGAAACTGTTATTCTGCTAGTTATATTACATGGATGCGATACGTGGACTCTTATTTTAAGTGAGGAGAAAATATTAGGAGTATCGATATTTGAGTATAAAGTTTTAAGGCAAATTTTTGGTTCAAAGACAGATGAACAGACATGTGAAAGTAGAAAACTTTGTAACAGTGATGATCTTTATAGGAAAGCAGATACAATAAGAAGAGTAAATTCTCGTAGATTGCGATGAACAGGACAAGTGGCACGAGTGGGGAAAGAAAGAGGGACATGGTAGCTTCTTGTAGGGTAACCAGAGGGTAAACTTCAAATTGATAGACCAAGAATGAGGTCGGGGGATGATTGGAAAACATTAGCTGAGGTTAGGAAATTATGGAGAACTTAACTCCGCGCGGTCATGAACCCAGGGATCGATAGTCGCAGTAAGTTGTTAAGCTATTATTATTATTATTATTATTATTATTATTATTATTATTATTATTATTATTATTACTATTAGTCATACATTGCTATGTATTACCAATGCCACTAGGTTGTCAGGTTGTCTTTGTCATTCGTGGTATCATCTCCGGATTTGGCGGAATTGCAACCTACTTCTTAGGTTGGCCGACTTGTCTGGTGGAGTTACGTTACCCCTCTGTTATGACAGTTGATGAATGTCGTATAATGGAAATGGATAGTTAATGACAAATTACATTTTTGAAAAAAGTGACTGAGTTCAAATATTTTGGAAACCATAATTGGAAAAAAAGAATGAGATGCACAAAGTATTAAAACATAGGCTCAATTCCGGAAATGAATGCTATTATGCAATCCAATTATAAACTGAATATATATATATATATATATATATATATATATATATCGATATTATCCTACTTATATTATATGGATGTGAAACATGAATTCTAACTTTAAAGGAGGAGAAGAAAATGTTACGAGTACTGGTATATGACACTAAAGTTCTTAGGAAGATTTTTGGACATAAGGGAAATTATCAGTGGGAGGGGAATATAGAAAACCAAGTAACAGTTGAGCTGTGCTACCTTATGGGGAGCCAGATATGATAATAAAATTAAGCCTCGTGGACTGTGATGGGTAAGATATGTAGGACAAATGGGGAATGGCAGAAAGTCATGGAAATTGTTTATAGGGAAAACAGAGAGAAAATGACGAGTAGTTAAGCCAGGAATGAGATGGAAGAATACATTGGCCACAATTTCAAGGAATTATATTATGCAGGGGTTGACTGGATAACATTAGCTCTGGTTAAGAATGTATGGAGAGCTTATGTCAGCGCGAATATGAAGTTACGGGTTCGATAAAGGCAATTAGTTTCTCATTCGTATTACGTTTATATTTTATTACTTACGCATTTTCATCAGCTAATTCCATTCCCTTCATACTTCTCCTGATGCCATCCATCTATTATCTTGTGGATTTCCTATTCTCCTTCTGGTTTCAGCATTTCATTCCAAATACATTTTCGGAATTACATTAATCCTGTCTGATATCCCGTGATTGTCCTAACATCCAATATTCATTACCTGCTGTACTGTATCCGAGCTAAGTTCAAGTTGTACTGTAAACAAACTTGATTAAGAAATTACATCAACGATCCGGTCTACTGGCGGAACCGTGGTGTTAATTTTACCCGCCATATGACTGAATTGTGTACGGAAGTGTCATAGATGAATTTTTCTTTGATTATATCGTATAACTAGGGGAAATAAACCTGAATACAAGGCAAGATGATACCAATAATTAGTAACTTCTATTTCTCATTTGTTTATGACAAAAATTATATATGGACCTACCAGACGTTTACACTTTTTCCATGATGTCGGTAGACACTCTATATTTTCAATGTCAGTAGGCCTACAAGCAGAATATGGTCAATGCATTCTTAAATGTAAATTATCCCCCTACAGGGGAGAAATTCAACCATACTAATATAAATCCACTCGTTTTGGGGTAAATGTCAGAGTGGCCAGTGGTCAGTGTTCCGCCTCATAGTGACATCTAGGATACCAAGGTAGTACTAGGATCTGAAAATTCTGTATATTATCCTTAGAGGACTTTTTATTCAGGCTTAATTATATTTTAGAGACTGAAAATCTACAAACTGGGATCCCATGGCTTAAACTCGCTTCCGGAGGACTTGCTCCTTAGATTTTCTCATCCTAAAAATGTCCATCGACCCCATCCGGGTTTGAACCCGAGGTCCTCAGGACCAGAGGCAAGTAGCATAATAAACACTAGTCCACCCGGTCAATGCTTATTTAATCTGTTTATATTACTATAGGTCCTCCCATATAACGTATATAGACATGTGCTAGGTAGGCCTAAAATATATTATTTTTATTTTATCCATTTCGATTGTTAGAAAGCAAAACACATTTTCTTACAAGTTTAAATGTAAATAGTTACGACGCAATCCACACATCAGGTTTGTTTACATTACTCGTAGGCCTAAACTGAAACTTTGCTCGGATTGATTCAGTCCTACTTTATTCTCTTTTGGTCCTTTAGGAGTATACATTTTATGTCTCTAGAACACGAAGCTGGCCTGTTACTAAATTATCCAACGTGGAGGACCAGGTAATTTGTCATCGGTTTTTGTCTTCTTTTAGCCTTTAGAGAATCAATACTGAGCTATAAGGCAGCAGCTGTTAGTTTTGGTTCTCTTTGGGCAGAAACAGCAATAATAATGGAATAGTAAGTATAAAATTGAATATCAATAATTATTTATTTTTAGGTTTACAATATATATACATATGTTTGTAGATCTAACCAAAATTATACAGTGTTTTTTATTCATTATTCCCTACGTCTTCAAAGATCAGTTTAATTTTAAAATTAATATTTTAATATTTTAACTAATCTTTGATTTATTCGAGAAAACAAACAGAAAATCACACTGTCTGAGTCTGTAAATATTAGCACACAAAAAAAAAAAAGGAAGTATTTTTCATATGCACTTTCAGTTATAACTCTACGAATGCTCGTCAAGATTTGCTGGATATTATGTTTCTAACAACGTTCTAACAATATATTTAAGAGTAGGTTACAGTGATTTGTTACATTTTGTACTAGACATACAGAAAACTTTACATTATAACAAAGCAGAAAGATTTTAACCATGTTCTTATGCATATTTTTAATAAGAAATTATATTAAAGCAATAAATAATTGACTTATGAGTAAGAATTGGTAAATTAAAAATAAATAAAAATTAAAATATAAACTTTACCTATACAGGTATTATTAACGGTTGTCCAGTTGCTATTATCACTCTCGCCTGCACATCCTCATGCTTCCTCCATGACATCACTGACTGTCCTTGTACCTGAGTAATTCAATGGATACATCAAACCAAGGAATATATTTTAAATGTTACATTTAATTATGTTCACAGTAATTATATATTAAATAGAACGGGTTTACTCTAAAGATTTATTGAAATTGTCATATATGCATACGTGGAATTGCTCACCTGTCGCCGACGTGGCTACTTTCGCATACGGTTCCGCTAATGCAGCCGCCCGATTCACAGTGATCCAAAATATCAAAGATCCAGGTGAAAATAAAAATTTTACTTATGGTTAAAGGGGAAAAATGTGAAGAATTCTCTAGAAAAGTTGATGATTAAAAAAATCTGCCAAAGAATTAAACTGTATGCTAATTATTAGACCTAATTTTATGGCCGTTAAATAAACATAATAAAAACTAAATTTTTATTAAACATTTTGGTCAAATTATTAACAAAATCTCTGATTATTTTAATGCCACTCACTTCGTATAATTGTGTTAAACAGACTTATGCATTAATACTATTGATCAGAGCCCGACGGACTGAGATCCCTAGAAACCGACAGCCACATAACCCATGAGCCCTAGAGCCAGACATCCGCCGGATTTCTGCCTGACTACCGCCTGACTACCGCCCGTTTTCATCTGGCCGACTTCATACGCTCGACTACTTCCGCTCGACTACTTCCGCCGGACTACTTCCGCCCGAACTCTTCTGCCAGACGTCTTCCGCCCGATGTCTTCCACCCGACGTCTTCCGCCCGACGTCTTCCTCCCGACGTCTTCCTCCCGACCTCTTCCTCCCGACGTCTTCCTCCCGACGTCTTCCTCCCGACGTCTTCCTCCCGACGTCTTCCTCCCGACGTCTTCCTCCCGACGACTTCCTCCCGACGTCTTCCGCCCGATTTCTACCCCGACGTCTTCCTCGCGAATTTCCTCCCGAAGTGACGTGTTCCGCCCGACGTCTTCCTACCGACGTCTTCCTCCCGACGTCTTCCTCGCGACTTCTTCCTCCCGAAGTGTTCCGCCCGACGTCTTCCTACCGACGTCTTCCTCCCGACGTCTTCCTCCCGACGTCTTCCGCCCGACGTCTTCCGTCCGACGTCTTCCTCCCGATGTCTTCCTCCCGATGTCTTCCTCCGAAGTCCTCCGCCCGACGTGTTCCTCCTGACGTCTTCCTCCCGATGTCTTCCTCCCGATGTCTTCCTCCCGATGTCTACCTCCGAAGTCCTCCGCCCGACGTCTTCCGCCCGACCTCTTCCTCCCGACGTCTTCCTCCCGAAGTCTTCCGCTCGACGTCTTCCGCCCGACTTCCGCCCAACTTCGGCCTGACTTCGGCCCGACTTTCGCCCAACTTCCGCCCGATATCGGCCCGACTCCAGCCCGACTCCCGACCGATTCCCGCCCGACTCCCACCCGACACCCGCTCGGCCCCCGCTCGACTCCCGCCCGACTTCCACCCGACACCCGCTCGACTTCCGCCCGACATCCGCCTGACTTCCGTCCTACTTCCGCCCGACTTCGGCCAGACTTCCGCAAAACTTCGGCCAGACTTCCGCCAGACTTGGGCCGGACTTCGGCCTGAATTCGGTCGGACTTCGTGCGGACTTCGGCAAGACTTCGGCCGGACTTCGGCCGGACTTCGGCCAGACTTCGGCCAGACATCGGCCAGACTTCGGCAGGACTTCCACCAGGCAACCGCTAGACTTCCGCCAGACTTCCACCAGACATCCGCCAGACTTCCGCCACACTTCCACCAGACATCCATCAGACTTCCTCCAGACATCCGCCAGACTTCCGACTGACTTCCACACTCCCTGACTTCCACACTTCCTGACTTCCATACTTCCTGACTTCCTGACTGACTTCCATACTTCCCGACGTCTTCTCCCGAAGTCTTCCGCCCGAAGTCTTCCGCCCGACGTCTTCCTCCCGACCTCTTCATCCCGACTTCTTCCTCCCGACGTCATCCGCCAGACGTCTTCTCCCGACGTCTTCCGCCCGACGTCTTCCGCCCGACGTCTTCCTCCCGATGTCTTTCCCCCGACGTCCTTCCTCCCGACGTGTTCCTCCCCCGAAGTTTTCCTCCCGATGTCTTCCTTCCGACGTCTTCCTCCCGATGACTTCCTCCCGAATTCTTCCGCCCGATTTCTTCCTCCCGACGTCTTCCTCGCGACTTCTTCCTCCCGAAGTCTGACGCCCGACGTCTTCCTACCGACGTCTTCCTCCCGACGTCTTCCTCCCGAAGTTTTCCGCCCGACGTCTTCCGCCCGAAGTCTTCCGCCCGACGGTCTTCCTCCCGACCTTCTTCAACCTGACGTCTTCCTCCCGACGTCTTCCGCCCGACGTCTTCCTCCTGACGTCTTCCGCCCCACGTCTTCCTCCCGATGTCTTTCCTCCGACGTCTTCCTCCCGACGTGTTCCTCCCGACGTCTTCCTCCCGATGTCTTCCTCCCGACGTCTTCCTCCCGATGTCTTCCTCCGAAGTCCTCCGCCGGACGTCTTCCGCCCGACTTCTTCCTCCCGACGTCTTCCTCCCGAAGTCTTCCGCTCGACGTCTTCCGCCCGACTTCCGCCCAAACTTCGGCATGACTTCGGGCCCCGACTTCCGCCCAAACTTCCGCCCGATATCGGCCCGACTTCCGCCCGACTCCCGACCGATTCCCGCCCGACTCCCACCCGACACCCGCTCGGCCCCCGCCCGACTTCCGCCCGACTCCCGCTCGACTGCCGCCCGACTTCCACCCGACACCCGCTCGACTTCCGCCCGACATCCGCCTGACTTCCGTCCGACTTCGGCCAGACTTCCGCAAGACCTAAGCAAAACATCGGCAAGACTTCCTCCAGACTTACACCGGACATCGGCCGGACTCGGCCTGACTTCGGTCGGACTTCGGTCCGGACTTCGGCCAGACTTCGGCCGGACTTCGGTCAGACTTCGGCCAGACATCGGCCAGACTTCGGCCCAGACTTCCACCAGGCATCCGCTAGACTTCCGCCAGACTTCCATCAGAACATCCGCCAGACTTCCGCCAGACATCCAACAGACTTCCACCAGACATCCATCAGCTTCCTCCAGACATCCGCCAGACTTCCGACTGACTTCCACAATCCTGACTTCCCACTTCCTGACTTCCATACTTCCTGACTTCCATACTTCCTAACTTCCATACTCCTGACATCCATACCTTCCTGACTGACTTCCATACTTCCAGACTTCCATACTTCCTGACTTCCCACATTTCCTGTCTTCCATACTTCTTGACTTCCATACCTTCCTGACTTCCTGATTTTCTGACTTCTGACTTCTTGACTTACAGGACTTGCAGACTTCCGACTTCGTGATTTCGTTGACATTGTGGCTTCGTGACTACCTTACTTCCTTACTTACTTACTTCCTTACTTTGCTTATTCCTTACTTCCGTTACTTCCGACTTCCTGACGTCCCAGGCTTCCAGACGTCATGGCTTCCAGACTTCCAGACAGTTCCGGCATTCTGACGTTCCAGTCTTTCCTGACTTCCAGGCTTTGTACCTTCCAGGCTTTCTGACTTCCAGGATTTTTCTGACTTCCAAGCATTCTGACTTCCAGGCTTTCTGACTTACAGACTTTCTGACTTCCAGGCTTTCTGACTTCAAGGCCGTTCTGACTTTCCAGGCTTTCTGATTTCCAGGCTTTCTGGCTTTTAGGCTTTCTGGCTTCCAGGTTTTCTGGCTTCCAAGCTTTATTGCTTTCCAGACGTTCTGGCTTCCAGGCTTTCTCGGCTTTTAGGCTTTCTGGCTTCCAGGTTTTCTGGCTTCCAGGCTTCTGGCTTCCAGACGTTCCGGCTTCTAGACATTCTGGCTTTCAGGTTTCAAGCTTTCTGTTTTCCAGGC